>JBBDGT010000252.1:0-42500 GCA_037306005.1 Rhinophrynus dorsalis | reverse complement strand
GTCCCACAGACACTGATATACCAGACTTGATTCACTGTCCCCAGTTTTTACAGGGTCCCACAGACACTGATATACCAGACTTGTTCCACTGTCCTCAGATAGTTACAGGACTGCATATACACTGATATACTAGTCTTGTTTGACTGTCCACCTGTATTTATAAACCCTCAGATACATTGTCAGACACCCAGCCTTGTTTTTCTGCCCAGTGGCTGTCATAGCCCCACACTTACACTATCTGCGCCCCAGTCTTGTTCCACTGTTGACTGGTGGTCATAGACAGATAGATGCATTGTCAGACACCCAGCCTTGTTTTACTGCCCACTGGTTGTCATAGTACCACAAGTACACTGTCTGCTTCCACAGCCTTGTTCCACTGGTAGTTACCGAACTGCACATACACTGATAAAGCAGCCCTCTCACACTGGACAATGCAGACCCTCACATACACTGCTCTTCAGTGATGTAGTCCTGTGGGTAGGAGTGAGTCCCTACCCTAGTCTCTGCTCCAAAACAGCAGCTACTGCCTGGGACTAGCTGTCCCTGAATGTCTTCCGGCCTGGTTGACTGCCGCTCCTCCGAGTGGTACAACAGGATCCAGTAGTTAGCAGTCGAGGTCTGAGTGGTGGTCCCTTAAAACCAGTACAGTGTAAATGACCTGGTAGATATCCCTAATCTATAAAGGCTGATAACAAGCTGTTACACTTACCCAGTTAGACACCTGTGTGGGACTTGGTTATATTGTCAGTATGTATCAACGTTATTATTAACTGGATTGCTATTTTTGGTTACTATTTGTCCTTGTTGTTTAGTCTATGAGATCTAGTTAGTTTATATATTATTACAGTTCATAGTCTCCCAACTTTGTGAAGAAAAGTCAGTATTTTATTGAACACAAGGAGGCTTCATATTAAGCTTCCAGCTCTTTACTGTTACTCAGCAGCAAGGTTAGAGAAAATTCTAACACAGTCAGACATGCTAGTACCCCCAGCACCCATCTACCAATCAGGTGAGAGTAGCCACTATAAGCTGTCTGTTCCTCCAGTGCATTTCCTCTTTCTTTGATGTCCCTATTCTTGGACAACAAACTGGAATCACTTGGAAAAATGATAAACTTCATGTAACAACTTTATTTAGGATGCTACACACAGGCTGGGGAATTATGAAAATATGTTGTAGAATCTCAAACTGTGGAGACAAAATCCCAAGCATAATAGGGTAGGTAAATAAGGGGGGGGGTGATATTCACCTCTGTCTGTTTAATAAAATCCTGACTTTCCTTCATGAAGTTAGGAAAATCTATTTTATTACAAGACCACAGGCTTAATTTTATGTTTGTTAAAAGCATATCGATAACATTAACAAAAAAACTTGATCAATCGATTTAAAATTAAATGTTTTAAAAGTAGACTCCCTAGACCAATCAGCTGCTGAGAATATCTTCTAATCTTCTTTGCACTAAGAAAACCTGAGAATCCCTGGCTCCCCTGAAAGAATGAGCTCCAAAGTGAGACACGTTGATACCTTCTGATTGCATTATCCAATGAACCCAACAGGCTAAAGCAGCTGAAGTAACCGGAAGATGGGGCTTCCAAAAAGAGAGTAAGAATTGTTGATGATTAGGGAATCTCAGCATGTATGTATCCAACTCGCATGCTCGTAAACAATGCAATACACAAAGTTCAGGATTATGAGGAAATGCGGGGATACAATAATTGTCTTTGAGCAGTTCTCCTAGAAATTGAAAGAGTACTCCTTCAGGAATGAAAGATCTCTAAAGCATGATATCGGAAACCCACAAAATCAAGAAAATTAACAAAGTGAGTTTGGACAAAAGTTGTTTAAGCGAAAAAAGGTTGTTATCTGGCCATGAATCCAAGAACTGTAAGATGGTGGTGACATCCAAGAGGGCTTAATATCTAGATGTTGGAGGTCTAGATAATTGGATACCTTTCATTCATCTACAAATTAAATGGTGTTGTTGAACAAGATGGTGCTCTAGTAAATATGGTTACCCAAAATAGCGGACCTATAGCAACTTATAGTTCTATATTCTTTTCCCTCCTGAAAACATGAGGGTAGAAAGTTCATGATACTAGTTATTTCAGAAGATACGGGATCCAAACCTTGTTCCAACCACCAACGTGACCAAATTGTCCAGTATGAAGAGTAACATGCCCGGGTACCTGGAGCCCAAGCTTCACCTATGAGAGACAAGGCTGTTTCTGAAATTCCATTGATAGTTCTGATATTCCTGAAATTAGCCAAGCCATGAGGTGTAATTGGTTTGACACCAGTAGATTATGAGGATTCCCTGAAGAATTTGTCAACAAACTAGAAAAAGCCAGAAGATACCAGTTGTGATCTATTGATAACTCTAAAAGAGGACTGAACCATGGCTGAGTTGCCCTAAAACAAGCTATTAGGACTATGGAAGCTAGTTGTCTCCTGATCTGAAGAAGGACCCTGAGAATCACGGCAAAGGGACAAAATGTATAATTCCTTCCCGCTGTCCATGATTGGACAAAAGCATCTAAAGACCAAGCCGCTGTAGTCTATAACATGTCTTGAATGCCAGTCAGCCAACGTGTTTCATAGTCCTGGGAACATTTTTTGTCTAGATTGACTAACATTTTTGATTTGGTTCCAACAAGGTAGGTAGCATAACTATAGGGTTCTCAGCCTGGCGCCCCCAATCTCCCCCCCAGCACTCTAGCAATGCAGAGCTCTGGGACCTGACATCATCTCCCAGCTCTCTGCATTACTGAAGAGGACCGCGCGGGAGCTCTAGGGAGGTAGGATATGGGGGCATTGTGGAGATTGAAGAGCATTGTGGAGGGGGTCAATGTGGTCGGGGGGGCCCATGGCACATCTTTGCACCAGGGCCTGGAGGCTTCTAGTTACGCCTCTGAACAAGGTAATTTATATATCTGACTGTCAATACATTGTCCATCTTGAGTAGAAAGCAACAATTTGTTGCATTGTTATCTAGACTTTTGATAGTGAAAGAGACAGCTAATAATTTGTAACAACTGATATGTATTCATTTTCCCCCTTGAGGCCATTTGATGCTGGTGGTGAGAGTCACAATGGCCACTGTGTTGGACAAGGGAAATATTCGGCTTGAACTGATATATTTCTAGGTGCTTGATTTATCTACCCGCCGATACATTGTCCATCTTAAGTAGAAAGCAACAATTTGTTGCACTGCCAGGTAGACTTTTGATAGTGAAAGAGCCAGTTAATAATTCCTAACAACTGGTATGCATTAGTTTTTCCCCTTGAGACCCTTTGCCCCTGGTGGTAAGAGCTGCAACATGCTCCCCAGACTAGATGATTGGCATCTGACTCGATTACAATGTCTGGAGACATGCTGGAATTAGTTTTGCCGTTCCATGCTTCCATGTGAGACAGTCACCAGTTCAGTTCTTCCATTGCTTCTGGAGACCGTGAAACCAGATCTGAATAACCTAAGCCTTTGCGGAGATGGAGAGTTTTGCTCACTAATGAAGAGGTCCAGGAAAGATGGCTTGGATTAAACTGAAAGCGGGCCCACCATCCAAGTTATACTTTGCAGCGATATGGGGCTTGATACTATTACCCGCTCCAAAACTGGCATTACACTAAAAACAAGCAATATCTTTTTTGCAAACATGTGTATTACCGGTATTCTATTGCAGAACCACAGTAAAACAAAACCGGCGTAGACAAAATACTAACAAAAATGCCCTGTCTGCTTTTATTCAACTACCGCCTAAAAAAACACACTAAATGTTCAAGTACAAGGAAACAGACTAACGTTTGATGACAGAATGATCAAGATTAACGTTAGATGTGTTCCATACATTATCAAAATCCAGCATAGAGTGCCCCCCCTTCGACATATTAACCCCACTTTGAAATTCGACTTATAGAGCTCCCATGACCTTCTTCTCCGTTTTAATTCGATAGATATTGTTCACAATCGAAAATTGTTTGTTCTCCATTTTTCTTTGACATGACCTCGTTGTATATGTATTGCATGATTAACCCTTTGAGTACTTGAGTATGCATTGATATGTGTTTGCTACCCCTCAGGTTAATAGGCAAGGTATGCGGCTGCAGTGAATGGAGACAGCGATCTCTGTTCAATAGACTGACGGTGTTGTTTCATCAAGCACCACTTGCTGCTCCATTACCACCTTGGGCGTGTCAAACTCCACTACAGAGACTGATTGATTTACATGTACTTTAACCATTGAGTACCCTTATGTTCCTATGCCTGTCCTGTGACAGTATATGTATATTTATTGCATCTGTATACTGGGCCTGAGAAGGAATCTGTAAGCCACTGTTCTCTCAATTATTCTGTATTGCCTATAGAGGGCTGTCTTTCTTGTTTTATTAATAAAACTGTCTTTTATTCTAACCTGCTGGTCTGAGTGTCCTACAAAACCGTTACATTGGTCTATCCCTTTCCTAGGATCTTTATCTGATTCTGTCAAATACTGTACAATGCAGATGTCAAGAACTGGGGTTTGGCATGACTTACGTTGGTTAGAAGGTCTTGGGCATTCAGCCTGTAATTAATTCTTGGCCATTTTATCTAATGACCATCTTACCCAGTACTCAATATATTTATACATGTTCCATCAGAACCTATATACGGATGATGTAGGGTGTCTAATACTTTCTGGGGAAAAGGGGGTAACTACTTGATCATCCAATTTATCCTTATTTCTATCTGTGTTTTCAATTTGTAAAATTTGTTGGGTTCTGAATCTCGTAGGAAACTTAGTTTTTTTTTTTTTTTCAGAAACTTTTTTTCATAAACGAATTAAATGTTATCATTATTATCAAATATGAATCCTCATCAGAAGTTGAAAGGCAAAAAGAATTGAGTTTGCGCCTGTTATTAAATTTCTTTCTTGATTGCACTTCTTCGCAAGAGGAGGGTTTAGAAAGTGGGGTTAATATAAACGTTTCATTATTAGGTCCAAAAACCAGTTCAGCCTGACATCTGATTTTGTGTCTATTCTGTAAGAGGTATATTTTACCTTTCACTGGTTCAGGGGATTCTGCTGAATGATTACATTTTCTTTTGTACAACCTTTTCATCCTAATTACTTCCCTTTCAGAGGAATGATCATAGGGGTATTCACTTTCTTTAGTTTGGTCATTATCTTCAGCCTGATTAGGTTGATAGTAAGAAGGGCCTTTAAGTGTCTGACATTTTTGTCATACAGTATGAAATAGCCTGAGTCACAGACTTATTGATTGAGGCGTCCATAAGGGCCTGAATTTGTTCCTCTGAGGTATTCAACAGAGGATTACAATATGCCATATGAAATTGTGGGCTATCAGGATCCAAATCCTAAGGTAAAAAGTAAGGAGAAATTGTGTTATCACTTCATCCCCAACGTCTATGAAGGCTAAGTTTAGAATGTGACATAATAACCAGTTATATTCACTCATCCTTAATTAGCAAAACTGGCAATCAAAGAAGCAGAAGTGTACACTTGATGCTAAGATCAGAATGTAGACTAAAACCAATTAAATAACATGGCTTCCAAATGTACATGAGCATAAAGCGTTGGGAACTGGATTCCCTTAACCAAAATGGTGGTTTTGTCTGTTTAAATGAAACGGAGCCAAACTGCCAAAATAATTGCGTCAGGTTTGTGATCAAATGCGGATTGAAGCAATACAAAAGCAATGCGTTAATCTCCGACAATAAGGCTCTCAAATGAAAGCAAAGGAAAAATGGCAAATGAAACGTAATAGCCACTCTCCCTATGGAAACGCACTGATGTCGTCATTCTAAGATGGATGACGTGCAAGTGCGCTGGTGAATCTGGAGGCAACTTAGACGAAGATCCTTGGGGCTCAGTTCTGTTATCGCCGGTAAATCTGGTGGTAATGGAAATAAAAAGACCAAGCTATATATCCACCTCAGCTATTCTATAACTGGCGAGATACATGGAACAACCAGCGCTGGTGGCCATAACTCGCGCTTTGGCACAAAGCTCGTTGTTAGTTTTCGTTCCCACAGCTCATGCTAAATAGCGAAAATTGTGTGAACGTCAAAGGAAAGAAGGCAAGTCTTGTTGTCAACCAAAAAGAGTCACCCTCTCCCCATCCCCCATACATTAACCCTACACGATCCCTAACATGAACACTTAAATGCTACTACTCCTAACACCATCCTACACACACACTTACCAGTTAACCATTGCCTGTCTTCTTTTCAGTTCAATCTTGCTTAAAAATAAGAAAAAAATCAGTTGGTTCTGGTTTTTAGTTTAACAGAAATGAACCCCCCCCCCCAAAGATGCCACAGTTAACCCTTTGAGTGCCGAATAGTTCCCCCCGTTTCATGCAATGGCACAAGAGGTACAAAAAGGGGAAGGGCTCTGCCACTTTACACGCCTGCCGCGCCAGTGTAGACCGCAGTGTCAGAGGCAAGGGGGCACATTGGCCAGCATTATTTTGTAATACCAAAAAAGGACATTACAAGAAATCTTATTTTTAAAACAAAAAGGAAAGACAGTTGCCACACACTTAAAACCCTTTGAGCGCTGGAGGGGTAACCCTCTGGCACTCAAAGTGTTAAAGGTGGCATCTTTGGGGGAGGGGCTTTTTCTTTTTTAAAGATTAAACAGAAAAAAGAAAAGGTTAAAGAAGATGGCCAGGACCTCAGTGGACATTAGGATTAATGGTAAGATTTATTTTTGTGACGTATTAACTCTTGGTAGATTAACCCTATGAGTGCCAGTGGGGTATGCGACGCTGTACAATGCAATGTATGTGTTGTAAACCCCGTTTCTGACATACAGGGACTCTGCGCCTCCTTTTCATAGTGCAGGATTTTCGCCATGAAAAGTGCAATAAGATACAAATTCTACTTATTTTACTTGATGTCCAATGGGCGCAAATCTTTCGACCTACTGGACATGTTTGCACGGCGGTGACTGTTGACAGTGCAGTTAATATAATAGGAAACTGTGCTCTCAAAACCACCACCGCTTGTTTAATAAAATAGCGGGGGTCATAGAACTGCACCCCAACTCCGTTCTGTGTGAGTAACAAACGGTACCGACATGTACTGAGCTAATAAATCAATCCATAAGAAATAAGTAATAGAACTGCACCCCAACTCCGTTCTACTGCGCCCCAACTCCGTTCTGTGTGAGTAACAAACGGTACCGACATGTACTGAGCTAATAAATCAATCCATAAGAAATAAGTAATAGAACTGCACCCCAACTCCGTTCTACTGCGCCCCAACTCCGTTCTGTGTGAGTAACAAACGGTACCGACATGTACTGAGCTAATAAATCAATCCATAAGAAATAAATAATAGAACTGCGCCCCAACTCCGTTCTACTGCGCCCCAACTACGTTCTGTGTGAGTAACAAACGGTACCGACACGTACTGCGCTAATAAATCAATCCATAAGAAATAAATAATAGAACTGCGCCCCAACTCCGTTCCACTGTGCCCCAACTCCGTTCCACTGTGCCCCAACTCCGTTCCACTGTGCCCCAACTCCGTTCCACTGTGCCCCAACTCCGTTCCACTGTGCCCCAACTCCGTTCCACTGTGCCCCAACTCCGTTCTGTGTGAGTAACAAACGGTACCGACACGTACTGCGCTAATAAATCAATCCATAAGAAATAAATAATAGAACTGCGCCCCAACTCCGTTCCACTGTGCCCCAACTCCGTTCCACTGTGCCCCAACTCCGTTCCACTGTGCCCCAACTCCGTTCCACTGTGCCCCAACTCCGTTCTACTGTGCCTCAACTCCGTTCTGTGTGAGTAACAAAAGGTACCGACATGTACTGAGCTAATAAATCAATCTACGGGTAATCTATTGATAACTCCAGAAGTGGAGGGAACCAAGATTGAGCCGTACAAAATGGAGTGATTATCACATAGTGGCACACTGCTTCCTGACCTGAAGAATGACCCTGGAAATCATTGCGAAAGGTGAAAAAGCATAATTCCTGTTCTCGTTCCACGTTTGGAGAAACCTGCCCGAAGCAATAGCTTCTGGGTCCATTCTACAACTGCAAAATTTGGGAAACTGAGAATTCAGTCTTGATGCAAAAAGATCTATGTGTAATGGACCCCATAGGAAATCGATTTTCCTGAAAATGGATTAGTGAAGAGTCCAATCACTGGAATCCGAGAGATGTCTCGAATTTCAATCCGTGACGGTATTTGAGAGACCTGGAAGATACTCTGCCTGAATAGAAATGTGTCTATCGAGACAAAACTTCCAGAAGTCCTTCACCAAATTGGCCAGGCATTTCGCTTCTGTAACACCCAGGTGATAGATATACCTGACTGCAGACGGTGTGCATCCTGAGGAGGATTCAACAATTTGTCATGTCTTTGGAGAAACTTTTGATCGTGAAAGATCAAAGTTAATGTGCATATGTCTTTCAAGATCTGACCATCTGCCTCTTGTGGTAAGTTTTCCACAACAAGCTCAACAATCCACAGAGCTGGATCTGATTCTGTAGTTTCCATGTGATTTAGCCACCATACCGTTTCCTCCCTCGTTTCCAAGGAAAGGGGAACCATATCCTTATAACTCAGACCTCTCCGAAGATGGAGAATTTTTAATCTTTGAAGGGTTTTGTAGTGCAGAGGACCTGGGAAAATAGCTTGAATTGAGGCTGATAAGAGCCCCACAATTCTTGAGATCGTCCTCAAGGAAATTATATTTATTATCAAGAGAGACCAAATCTCTTTTTGAATCAGCTTCAATTTCTTTTTTTTGAAGACTCAGAGATGATGTTAAGGAGTTTACTGTAAACCCCAGGAATTCTATAGATTGGACCAGAACCACTATGGATTTTTCCCAATTTATAAGGAATCTGAGTTGGTTCAATAACTGGACAGTCAAATGAAGATGCTCCTTCAACACATTCAGATCTTGAGACATAATGAGCATGTCATCTAAATAGATGATCATCAGAATTCCCCTGCTTCTCAGGAAAGACACCACCGGTTTCATCAGTTTCGTGGAGCACCATGGGGCTGATGAGTGACTGAAGGGTAGACTAGTGAATTGCCACTTTTTTCCCCTCCAGAAAAAACTGAAGGAAACTGTGATGATGCAGAGACATAGGGACTGTTAGGTAAGCATATTTGAGATCCAGTTTCAGATTTATCACAGGGCATAAGCCTGCATCTTTTTTCTTTAATATGAAGATATTGCTTACGTACCCTGGGGTGTCCAAAGCTACTTGAATAATGTCTCCTTTTAGTTTTAACTGTATTCTGTATTCTTTATCTGTATTCACCAAAAGACTTTCCTCCTTTGAGTACAGGAAAGAAGGAGGAATCTGTTTTTGTTCCGAAAGAGTATAAAATTCTATCTGATACCCTGAAATAGTACCACATTGGGAGAAGGATCTGTTTGACACCCACTTTCTCTATGTAAGGATGAGGAAAAGGAAAGACTTACCTGTAAATGGTCTGGAACAGGAAGATCCTCTGTTAGACGTGGCTCTCTGAGGGAAGAAAGGGTAGGGAGCCCGGTCTCACTGTATTCAGGTCTTTTCGCATAACCTGAGGAGTCTTTCTGGAAACTAGACTGTCCTCTAGGAGGACCCTGACAGAGTTTAAGGGATCTGTCAATACCTTTTCTTGGGTCTTCCCCGATTTTGATAAAAATGTGATTAAACGGGATTAAACGGGAACAGGAGTCTCACAAACTTTTTGGATAGATGGCCTTCCGCCTTTAATTTGTTTCTGGCTTTAGTATCCAAGGATTTCCTCATCCAAAATTCAATATATATAGAAATGTTATCTCTAGGGATCCCCTCTGAAGATATGGGATGTCTAATCCCTTCTGGTTAAACAAAGGTTGGTCCTGATCATCCACAATGGACCCTGAGTCCTGTTCCTTAGACATTTCAGATTGTTTAGCCTTTTTTGACTTTGGAATGTCCTTCCATTCTGAATCAGAAGAATCAGCACTATCATTCTACGACTAGATTAGAATCTTCAGAGGAAGGAGACAATGTATTGGAGTCGAGTTTTTGCTGAGCTCTGTTAGTCTTTCTCAGTATTATCACCTCCCAAGTAGAGGGTCTCATGTGTGGTGGTAACCATTAAATCTTAAGCTAGATTTACTAGCAGAATCATTGTGAGACTGCTATGTCTCTGTCAATATGCATGGGATATCATAAGGCTGTCCTTAACGTAAGAAAAGACCAAGGACCAAAAAAGGTTTGAGGTTTTTACCGTAGGAAAATAGGTAGACTAGATGGGCCGAAATGGTTATCTGCCATCAAATTCTATGTTTCTAATAGGAGCACAGTGTTTTGACTTCATTTTCCTCTAAACACTCTTATTCTCCACTTTAGAAAAATCAGGGGATGAATCAGAAATGGTGATTTTAGTATCATCCATAGGGTTAACATCAACCATATCATTAGAAGGTACCTGAGGTCTGATTGTACTAAAAACCTCCACCAAAGATTTAGTTAGTGTATCAGACATCTTGTCCAAACACATGTAGATTGCATTAGAGACTGTCTTATTGACGGACGCATCCATCAAAGCTTGAATGCAGTCATCGGACACCACTAAAAGATTATTGTGTGCATGTAGAAATTCTGAACCATCAGAACCTGAGTCTTGAGGTAAAAAATTGGAGAGAAAATGTTTAATTTTCATTGGGAGGTAGAAGGTGAAATTATACTCTTACTGTGGGACATAGTGAGCAAAGAATAACATTTTTGAGGAGAAAAATATACTATATATTTGAGAGATACAGCAATAAATACGACTAGGGCTGTAAATAAAGAACCAATTAATTAATAAAAAGGGGAAAACTGCAACTATTCCCAAATTAACATATATATATATATATATATATATATATATATATCAGTAGAACAGCACAAATCAAATGGAAATAAAATATGACAATATAATATGCTAAATAAAATATGACAATATAATATGTATATGAAATAGACCACTTCAGAAGAGATCCTTCGCTGCCGATTGTAGATAAACCCACTGAATAACAATGGTGCGTAGATCCGCGCATGTGCAGAAATAGTACTGGCAAGAAAAACCCCAAATATAGATGGGTAACGCAAGGCCCACTGAAATGAATGGCAAAGGCCTCAATTCGGCTCTGTCAGATAAGGGAAAACTGAGGTAAGCAAAAAAAAAAAAGTAAGTAATGTATGAAATACCCATAGAAAAGAAGAAATAACCAAGCAGCAATGAAGATAAAGATCAAAATTAAAACCATAGAGAAAAGGAAACTTATACACAATAAATAAATTAGAGATTAATGTATTTACCGAAACTGAGGGAAATATATACTAAAAGAACCAAATATAATATTAATAAGAATAGTATAGAAAATAATTGCTTATCCAGTCTGGAGCAGCAAAGAAAGAGAGGAAGTTGTACCAGACTGGAAGACTATTAAATTACAGAATGTGATGTGTTTGGAGGGGAATATGTGGGGGCCTGTCATACTGCATCCTTTGTACTGATTTATTGGTTTTACTGTACGTTTTAACATTTTTATCTTGCTGCTATCTAGAGTTAAGTAAAGAAAGCTAAAGCACAATAGAGCCTCTGGACTTGCAATAAAATTATTGTTTTTGCATTTGCTCCTTAAAGATTCTATGCCTACTCCTGATTTTGACACAAACTGTTTAAAGGTTCATAAGTGCAGAAATGGTCCGGAGCTCTGATGCAGGCAGCGAACAATGTAAATCACAGAACAACACATTCACTGTCTGACATCTCAGCCTTGACTCACTGGTATTCCCAGAACTACAAATACACTGTCTGACACCCCAGCCATGTTTCACTGGCAGTCACAGAATCAAGCATACACTGTCTCACACCCCAGCCATGTCGCACTGGTAGTCACAGAATCAAGTATACACTGTCTCACACTCCAGCCTTGTTTCACTGGTAGTCACAGAACCAAGCATACACTGTCTCACACTCCAGCCTTGTTTCACTGATAGTCACAGAACCAAGCATACACTGTCTCACACTCCAGCCTTGTTTCACTGGGAGTCACAGAACAACAATACACTGCCTGACATGCCAGACTTGTTTCACTGTCCACTGGGAGTCACAGAACCATAAACACAGTGTCTGACATACTAGGCTTGCCTTCTACAATCCACCTTCACTAAAATGTGTTCATGTATTTCTCTGGTAAACCCTAGTGCTCCAAATAACCCAATCTGAGAAGCTCTGTTAAAGGCTGCCTATGTTTTTGAAAGAAATCTAACAATTTATAGCAATATGTTCCTAATTAGCTATTCAACAGAACATTTGCAAAAGGCATCTATTGAATTTTTGTGCGTTTTTCTCAGTACCCCAAAGAGGCGAACTTGATGAACTCTTGTTTGTCAGACTCACCAACTAGGTAACTACTACGACGACTCAAAAGGTGCCTCGAAAAGAATGTGGTGTCCGTTTGTTTATTACAAATCGATAGAAAGCAGAAATTTACTGCGCACTGTAATGCCCTTTCACACTAATCAGATTCTCTTCTATTTTGTTCAGGAAAGAATACAAAATCTCCTGAAAGTCTCGAACAAAAAGCACTATCCATTATGTGAATCACTACATATGTTTCCAGATATTGCTATATTAGCAGAGAGAAACCATCAGAGCCATAAAAGCTCAATTTACAAGTAAATTGCAGTGTGCAATCCCATTAACAAGTACAATTTAGTCCATTAATGTTCTGTGCTGCTTGTGTTCATGTGAGATTGGGAACACAGGCAAGGAGTGAGGATTTGGAACATTAATAAAGGAGGGGAAAGGATTGGGATAATTAGCAACTGAGGGGTGAAGACTGGGGTCATTATCAGAGGAGGGGTGAGGATTGGGATCATTAGCACCCGAGGGTGAGGATTGTTCTCATTAGTACTAGAAGAATGATGATTGGGGTCAATAGCACCTGAGAGATGAGGATTGTGATCATTTTTAGGTGAGGGTGAAGACTAGGATCATTAGCGGTAGAGGGGTGAAGGCTAGGATCATTAGCGGTAGAGGGGTGAAGGCTGGGATCATTAGCGGTAGAGGGGTGAAGGCTGGGATCATTAGCGGTAGAGGGGTGAAGGCTGGGATCATTAGCGGTAGAGGGGTGAAGGCTGGGATCATTAGCGGTAGAGGGGTGAAGGCTGGGATCATTAGCGGTAGAGGGGTGAAGGCTGAGATCATTAACGGTAGAGGGGTGAACGCTGGGATCATTAGCGGTAGAGGGGTGAAGACTGGGATCATTAGCGGTAGAGGGGTGAAGGCTGGGATCATTAGCGGTAGAGGGGTGAAGGCTGGGATCATTAGCGGTAGAGGGGTGAAGACTGGGATCATTAGCAGGGGAGGGATTAGAATTGGGATTATTAGCAGCTGAGCGGTGAGGATTGAGACCATTAGAATCTGAGGGGTGTGGAAAGGCATCATTAGCAACTGATAATTGGGATCATTAGCAGAAGAGGGATGAGGATTGTGATCAATAATACCTGATGGGTGAGGACTGGGTTCATTAGTACCTGAGGGGAGAGGACTGGGTTCATTAGTACCTGATGGGTGAGGACTGGGGATCATTAGTACCTGATGGGTGAGGACTGGGGATCATTAGTACCTGAGGGGAGAGGACTGGGGATCATTAGTACCTGAGGGGAGAGGACTGGGATCATTAGTACCTGAGGGGAGAGGACTGGGATCATTAGTACCTGAGGGGAGAGGACTGGGATCATTAGTACCTGAGGGGAGAGGACTGGGGATCATTAGTACCTGAGGGGAGAGGACTGGGGATCATTAGTACCTGAGGGGTGAGGACTGGGGATCATTAGTACCTGAGGAGTGAGGACTGGGATCATTAGTACCTGAGGGGAGAGGTCTGGGATCATTAGTACCTGAGGAGTGAGGACTGGGATCATTAGTACCTGAGGAGTGAGGAGTGAGGATCATTAGTACCTGAGGAGTGGGATCATTAGTACCTGAGGGGAGAGGACTGGGATCATTAGTACCTGAGGGGAGAGGACTGGGATCATTAGTACCTGAGGGGTGAGGACTGGGATCATTAGTACCTGAGGGGAGAGGACTGGGATCATTAGTACCTGAGGGGAGAGGACTGGGGATCATTAGTACCTGAGGGGAGAGGACTGGGGATCATTAGTACCTGAGGGGAGAGGACTGGGATCATTAGTACCTGAGGGGAGAGGACTGGGATCATTAGTACCTGAAGAGTGAGGAGTGGGATCATTAGTACCTGAGGGGAGAGGAGTGGGATCATTAGTACCTGAGGGGAGAGGAGTGGGATCATTAGTACCTGAGGGGTGAGGACTGGGGATCATTAGTACCTGAGGAGTGAGGACTGGGGATCATTAGTACCTGAGGGGAGAGGACTGGGGATCATTAGTACCTGAGGGGAGAGGACTGGGGATCATTAGTACCTGAGGGGAGAGGACTGGGGATCATTAGTACCTGAGGGGAGAGGACTGGGGATCATTAGTACCTGAGGGGAGAGGACTGGGGATCATTAGTACCTGAGGGGAGAGGACTGGGGATCATTAGTACCTGAGGGGAGAGGACTGGGGATCATTAGTACCTGAGGGGAGAGGACTGGGATCATTAGTACCTGATGGGTGAGGACTGGGGATCATTAGTACCTGAGGGGAGAGGACGGGGATCATTAGTACCTGATGGGTGAGGACTGGGATCATTAGTACCTGAGGGGACAGGACTGGATCATTAGTACCTGATGGGTGAGGACTGGGATCATTAGTACCTGAGGGGACAGGACTGGGATCATTAGTACCTGATGGGTGAGGACTGGGTTCATTAGTACCTGAGGGGAGAGGACTGGGATCATTAGTACCTGATGGGACAGGACTGGGATCATTAGTACCTGATGGGTGAGGACTGGGAATCATTAGTACCTGATGGGTGAGGACTGGGATCATTAGTACCTGAGGGGAGAGGAGTGGGATCATTAGTGCCTGATGGGTGAGGACTGGGGATCATTAGTACCTGAGGGGAGAGGACTGGGATCATTAGTACCTGAGGGGAGAGGACTGGGAATCATTAGTACCTGAGGGGAGAGGACTGGGATCATTAGTACCTGAGGGGAGAGGACTGGGTTCATTAGTACCTGAGGGGAGAGGACTGGGATCATTAGTACCTGAGGGGAGAGGACTGGGGATCATTAGTACCTGAGGGGTGAGGACTGGGATCATTAGTACCTGAGGGGAGAGGACTGGGATCATTAGTACCTGAGGGGAGAGGACTGGGGATCATTAGTACCTGAGGGGAGAGGACTGGGGATCATTAGTACCTGAGGGGTGAGGACTGGGATCATTAGTACCTGAGGGGAGAGGACTGGGATCATTAGTACCTGAGGGGAGAGGACTGGGGATCATTAGTACCTGAGGGGAGAGGACTGGGGATCATTAGTACCTGAGGGGACAGGACTGGGATCATTAGTACCTGAGGGGACAGGACTGGGGATCATTAGTACCTGAGGGGTGAGGACTGGGATCATTAGTACCTGAGGGGAGAGGACTGGGATCATTAGTACCTGAGGGGAGAGGACTGGGATCATTAGTACATGATGGGTGAGGACTGGGTTCATTAGTACCTGAGGGGAGAGGACTGGGATCATTAGTACCTGAGGAGTGAGGACTGGGGATCATTAGTACCTGAGGGGAGAGGACTGGGATCATTAGTACCTGAGGAGTGAGGACTGGGGATCATTAGTACCTGAGGAGTGAGGACTGGGGATCATTAGTACCTGAGGGGAGAGGACTGGGATCATTAGTACCTGATGGGTGAGGACTGGGATCATTAGTACCTGAGGGGAGAGGACTGGGATCATTAGTACATGATGGGTGAGGACTGGGTTCATTAGTACCTGAGGGGAGAGGACTGGGATCATTAGTACCTGATGGGTGAGGACTGGGATCATTAGTACCTGAGGGGAGAGGACTGGGATCATTAGTACCTGATGGGTGAGGACTGGGATCATTAGTACCTGAGGGGAGAGGACTGGGATCATTAGTACCTGATGGGTGAGGACTGGGTTCATTAGTACCTGAGGGGACAGGACTGGGATCATTTGTACCTGAGGGGAGAGGACTGGGATCATTAGTACCTGAGGGGAGAGGACTGGGGATCATTAGTACCTGAGGGGAGAGGACTGGGATCATTAGTACCTGAGGGGTGAGGACTGGGATCATTAGTACCTGAGGGGAGAGGACTGGGATCATTAGTACCTGAGGGGTGAGGACTGGGATCATTAGTACCTGAGGGGTGAGGACTGGGATCATTAGTACCTGAGGGGTGAGGACTGGGATCATTAGTACCTGAGGAGTGAGGACTGGGGATCATTAGTACCTGAGGGGAGAGGACTGGGATCATTAGTACCTGAGGGGTGAGGACTGGGATCATTAGTACCTGAGGGGAGAGGACTGGGATCATTAGTACCTGAGGGGTGAGGACTGGGATCATTAGTACCTGAGGGGTGAGGACTGGGATCATTAGTACCTGAGGGGTGAGGACTGGGATCATTAGTACCTGAGGGGAGAGGACTGGGATCATTAGTACCTGAGGGGTGAGGACTGGGATCATTAGTACCTGAGGGGTGAGGACTGGGATCATTAGTACCTGAGGGGTGAGGACTGGGATCATTAGTACCTGAGGAGTGAGGACTGGGGATCATTAGTACCTGAGGGGAGAAGAGAGTCCTATTATAAGAATCCTGTGATAAGATAAATTCTGTGATAAGATGAATCCTGTGATAAGATGAATCCTGTGATAAGATGAATCCTGTGATAAGAATCCTGTGATAATATAAGTCTTATTATAGGATAAATCCTATGATAAGTCCTGTGATAAGAATCCTATGATAATATAAATCGTTTTATAAGATAAATCATATAATAAGGATCCTATGATAAGAATCCTTTTAAAAGATAAAGCATATGATCAGATAAATCCTATGATAAGAATTCTATTATGATAATCATATGATCAAATAAATCCTATGATAAGACTCTTATGATAAGAATCCTATGATAACATTAATCTTATGATAAAACTCCTATGATAAGATGATAAATAAAATTATGAATCCTATGATAAGATCAATCCTATGATAAGAATCCTATGATATATAAATCCTGTGGTAAGAATCCTATGATAAGATAAATAATATGATAAGATCACTCCTATGATAAGAATCCTATGATAAGATAAGTCCTATGATAAGAATCCTATGATAAGAGAAATAATATGATAAGATAAATCCTATGATATATAAATCATATGATTAGAATCCTATGATAGGATAAATCCTATGACAAGATAAATCCGAATGTATGAACGTACAGAATTCTTATTTGCATCCCATGGGGCTGGTGGGCAGAAAAATTGCTTCAATTCTTTGTTTCTTAACTTGTGTAACACTAACTTTGTACTGCAATAAATGAATAAATAAATTGGGCTTGGTGAGTGAAGTTTGCTCAGATGCGGCCTTATAGCTGTGTAAATATTCTTACCAAAAGGACGTTAGTGACTGACCAGGCCATGAACTTGACTCTATGGTATTTAGCCTTATAGCTGTGTAAATATTCTTACCAAAAGGACGTTAGTGACTGACCAGGCCATGAACTTGACTCTATGGTATTTAGCCTTACAGCTGTGTAAACTCACACTCCAACTAACAGGTAATAACTGACCAGGCCACTCAGTTGTCTCTATGGTGTTTAGCCTTACAGTTGTGTAAAATTACATTTCTTCTAACAAGACAGTAATGACTGACCAGGCCGGGTGATTGATCCACGGCACATGGCCTTATAGGTGTGTTAACTTACCTTCATACCAGCAAGACAATAAGGACTGACCAGACCAAATGTGTGACCCTACGGAGTGTAGTATTACATGTTCCTACTAACAGGACAGTAGTGAGTGACCAGGCCAAGTGTATGACCCTATGGTGTGTAGTATTACATGTTCCTACTAACAGGACAGTAATAACTGACCAGGCCAAGTGTATGACCCTATGGTGTGTAGTATTACATGTTCCTACTAACAGGACAGTAATGAGTGACCAGGACAAGTGTGTGACCCTATGGTGTATAGTATTACATGTTCCTACTAAGCGGACAGTAATGAGTGACCAGGCCAAGTGTGTGACCCTATGGTGTATAGTATTACATGTTCCTACTAACAGGACAGTAGTGAGTGACCAGGCCAAGTGTATGACCCTATGGTGTGTAGTATTACATGTTCCTACTAACAGGACAGTAATAACTGACCAGGCCAAGTGTATGACCCTATGGTGTGTAGTATTACATGTTCCTACTAACAGGACAGTAATGAGTGACCAGGACAAGTGTGTGACCCTATGGTGTGTAGTATTACATGTTCCTACTAACAGGACAGTAATGAGTGACCAGGCCAAGTGTGTGACCCTATGGTGTGTAGTATTACATGTTCCTACTAACAGGACAGTAATGAGTGACCAGGCCAAGTGTGTGACCCTATGGTGTATAGTATTACATGTTCCTACTAACAGGACAGTAATTACTGACCAGGCCAAGTGTGTGACCCTATGGTGCGTAGTATTACATGTTCCTACTAACAGGACAGTAATGAGTGACCAGGCCAAGTGTGTGACCCTATGGTGTGTAGTATTACATGTTCCTACTAACAGGACAGTAATGAGTGACCAGGACAAGTGTGTGACCCTATGGTGTATAGTATTACATGTTCCTACTAAGCGGACAGTAATGAGTGACCAGGCCAAGTGTGTGACCCTATGGTGTATAGTATTACATGTTCCTACTAACAGGACAGTAATGAGTGACCAGGCCAAGTGTGTGACCCTATGGTGTGTAGTATTACATGTTCCTACTAACAGGACAGTAATGAGTGACCAGGCCAAGTGTGTGACCCTATGGTGTGTAGTATTACATGGTCCTACTAACAGGACAGTAATGAGTGACCAGGACAAGTGTGTGACCCTATGGTGTGTAGTATTACATGTTCCTACTAACAGGACAGTAATGAGTGACCAGGCCAAGTGTGTGACCCTGTGGTGTGTAGTATTACATGTTCCTACTAACAGAACAGTAGTGAGTGACCAGGCCAAGTGTGTGACCCTATGGTGTATAGTATTACATGTTCCTACTAACAGAACAGTAATGAGTGACCAGGCCAAGTGTATGACCCTGTGGTGTGTAGTATTACATGTTCCTACTAACAGGACAGTAGTGAGTGACCAGGCCAAGTGTGTGACCCTATGGTGTATAGTATTACATGGTCCTACTAACAGGACAGTAATGAGTGACCAGGCCAAGTGTGTGACCCTATGGTGTGTAGTATTACATGTTCCTACTAACAGGACAGTAATGAGTGACCAGGCCAAGTGTATGACCCTATGGTGTATAGTATTACATGTTCCTACTAACAGGACAGTAATGAGTGACCAGGCCAAGTGTGTGACCCTATGGTGCGTAGTATTACATGTTCCTACTAACAGGACAGTAATGAGTGACCAGGCCAAGTGTGTGACCCTATGGTGTTTAGTATTACATGTTTCTACTAACAGGACAGTAATTAGTGACCAGGCCAAGTGTGTGACCCTATGGTGTGTAGTATTACATGTTCCTACTAACAGGACAGTAATGAGTGACCAGGCCAAGTGTGTGACCCTATGGTGTGTAGTATTACATGTTCCTACTAACAGGACAGTAGTGAGTGACCAGGACAAGTGTGTGACCCTATGGTGTGTAGTATTACATGTTCCTACTAACAGGACAGTAATTAGTGACCAGGCCAAGTGTATGACCCTATGGTGTGTAGTATTACATGTTCCTACTAACAGGACAGTAATGAGTGACCAGGCCAAGTGTGTGACCCTATGGTGTGTAGTATTACATGTTCCTACTAACAGGACAGTAATTAGTGACCAGGCCAAGTGTATGACCCTATGGTGTGTAGTATTACATGTTCCTACTAACAGGACAGTAATGAGTGACCAGGCCAAGTGTGTGACCCTATGGTGTGTAGTATTACATGTTCCTACTAACAGGACAGTAGTGAGTGACCAGGCCAAGTGTGTGACCCTATGGTGTGTAGTATTACATGTTCCTACTAACAAGACAGTAATGAGTGACCAGGCCAAGTGTGTGACCCTATGGTGTGTAGTATTACATGTTCCTACTAACAGGACAGTAATGAGTGACCAGGACAAGTGTATGACCCTATGGTGTGTAGTATTACATGTTCCTACTAACAGGACAGTAATTACTGACCAGGCCAAGTGTGTGACCCTATGGTGTGTAGTATTACATGTTCCTACTAACAGGACAATAGTGAGTGACCAGGACAAGTGTGTGACCCTATGGTGTGTAGTATTACATGTTCCTACTAACAGGACAGTGGTGAGTGACCAGGCCAAGTGTGTGACCCTATGGTGTGTAGTATTACATGTTCCTACTAACAGGACAATAGTGAGTGACCAGGACAAGTGTGTGACCCTATGGTGTGTAGTATTACATGTTCCTACTAACAGGACAGTAATAACTGACCAGGCCAAGTGTGTGACCTCATGGCATGTAACCCTACAGCTGCATAAACTCATACTCCCTAACAGGTTGTTAATGACTGACCAGGTCAGGTGGTTGAACCTATGCTATTTTTTGCATTTGACCCTTTCGGTGTTCTGATCGGATTGTCTCTCTCCTCTCTTGCAGGGCTGATTGTTCTGACTCTTGCTCTGTGCTGGATGCCTAATCAGGTCATTCGGATAATGTCGGCTAGCACCCCAAAACAGGATTGGTCAGTTAGGTACTTCCGTGTCTACATGACCCTGCTTCCAGTGGCAGACACATTCTTCTACCTGAGCTCTGTGGTGAACCCCCTCTTGTACAACATCTCCTCCAAGCAATTCCGGCAGGTTTTTATGCAGGTTCTGCGCTGCCACCTCACTATTCAACATGTCAATAAGGAGAAGCTGGTGAGAGCCCATCTGACCTCGGCTAAGAGCAGCAGCAACTCCAAGCGCCCGCTTATCTTCATGTCCCTAAGGAAAAGCTTTTCTACAAAGGAGACTAAAGATAATTCATTTAGTACATTTAAGGCCGAAGCTGAGCAGGACTGCGTACAACCACTGAGTAATCTAGAATCAGCTGAACACCACATAGAAGGAAAGGAACCAAGAAGAGACAATACTAATGGTCTTTGTGAAAGTGAAATCTGAGCCCAGGAACACAGGGGGAATGGGAGGTGTGTGTGTGGGGGGAATGAAAGATATGCAAAATACCGATTTTCATGTGCTTGTTTAATAGAATATCTGTGTGCACACACAACTGGCGTTTATTAAAGTGCAAGTTAAAAGTAAAACTGAGATCCAGATCTACTGCAGCCAAAAACAAATAAAAATATATTTCTGGTGACCCGTCACAATTGCTTTGGGAAGAACCCACCCAGAATTCTTGCCCCTGACAAGGAGGCGGGATGCTGGAAGAGTCTGGTGCAGTTATATTTTAGAGCAGCAGAGCCACAATTAGCAGCACAGGAGTAGCCAGGACACTGCCCTGCAGCATCACAGATGCGTTGCGCTTCTTCTTGGCTCGGGGCCCGTTGCACAGAGACGTGTGACAGCAGCTTATACACACCGAGTTGACTTTACCAGGGCTGCAGAAAGACTGGTATCCGGCTGAGGCACTGAGACAGGCTCTGGTAGATGCACAGGTTTTGCGGTACAATATCCCTGGCAAAAAAAAAGAAAAATACATTGCTTGAACATCAGGAACATCTGAGTATTAAGGAGGCATTTGTTAAAGGTGCAGTAAACCTTTTTTTTATGAAAACCTACATGTTATTGAGCTTCTCCTGCTGATTTAAAGGAGCAGTAAACTGTTTTTTATGAAAACACATATTTTATAGAGCATTCCCTGCTGAATAAAACAAGGGTACTCCCATCACTGTCAGATGTTTTACTAAAAAATTATAGTAGTTTAAATAATCAGGAAGTAAATTCACTGTGTTTACTTCCTGATAGATCTGACAGGAAGTGAATTTACTGTGTTTACTTCCTGATAGATCTAACTGACAGGAAGTGAATTTACTGTGTTTACTTCCTGATAACTTCTAACTGACAGGAAATGATTTTACTGTGTTTACTTCCTGATAGTTCTAACTGACAGGAAGTGAATTCACTGTGTGTTTAATTCCTGATAGTTCTGACAGGAAGTGAATTTACTGTGTTTACTTCCTGATAGTTCTAACTGACAGGAAGTGACAGGCAGTTTCTATCACATTCTATGGAGAACTGTATGTCTCTGACTTTCCTCTCCATTAGAATCTAACAGGAAATCTAATTAGAATTTGACCACTAGAGGGCACTGCTAATGTAAAAAAACATGGGTTTAAACTGTAATAATTCTGGAAATATAAATCTCTCAGCAATGGGAGTACCCTTATTTTACTCAATAGGAAAACCCCTACAATATATATTTTTTCATTAAAAAAAAAAAAAGTTTACTGCTACTTTAAACAAGGATGCCCACAGCTGTCCGTTGTTTTATACAAATATTAAAATAGTTCTAATAATCAGGAAGTGAATTTGCTGTGCGATTACTTCCTGATAGTTCTGACAGGAAGTGACTCAGCAGTTTATATCACATTCTATGGAGAACTGTGTGTCAGTGAATTTCCCGTCAAAGAGAATGTAACACAATAACTGATCGGAATCTGTCCACTAGACGGAACTATTAATGTAAAAATACCAAAACCAAAACACCATGAGTTTAAACTGTAATAACTATAGAGATATGCATCTCCACATAGTGGAATTACCCTTACTTTACTCAACAGGAGAAGCCATACAACATATATTTTCATTGCAAACATTTACTGCTCCTTTAAACAAGTTAACTGGATATAAAATGGTCTAGAATGACCCGTATGCTTGTCAGCAGCTGTTATGAGGAAGAGAGGGTTCTGGAAGTTTAGTCTGAGACTAATGAAGGTTACAAATTACCACAGTTTCCCATCACCTTGAGTATTCCTAATTCCCAAATTCTCAGAACCCCTACTCACCTTTGCTTATCCCCAGATCCCCTCACCCCACTGAGTCAATCCACTGCTATATTCAGTAAGTTTTAATTGTGCAGTGAGCTGTATTTTCACTGCAGGCAAGGTAGAATCAGTGGGCAATGTACTAAGGTATGATGAAAGGGAGAACTTCTCCAGTGAGAGAAACTCTCCAGTTCCTATGTTATTCTATGGGAGAGATTTAGTTATAGACTACAGGGGAGATGTACTAAGGTGTGATAAAGAGGAGATAACTTCTCCAGTGAGATAAACTCTCCAGTTCCTATGTTATTATATGGGAGAGATTTAGTTATAGACTACAGGGGAGATGTACTAAGGTGTGATAAAGAGGAGATAACTTCTCCAGTGAGATAAACTCTCCAGTTCCTATGTTATTATATGGGACAGATTTAGTCATAGACCAGTGATGGTGAGCCTATGGTACATGTGTAACCCCTGGCACATAGATGCCTTTAAGGTGGCATGTGGTCAAGGTACAGATTTAAAGTCTGCGAGCTCCTTAATACCTGCTGGAGATTTTTGACTCTGTCCTCTCACTGACGCATTTGATGAGAGTCGAACTGGGTGACACGTAAAGACGCTGAGTGCTGCTGCTGGAGTTTCCTTCCGCCGAGCACAGCGCAACTTTAAAACTGGAGGAAAACCCCAGCATGCACCACTCAGCATCTCTGCGTGTCACACGTCCCGGCTGTCATCAATGCAGGCAGTGGGGAGACAGTCAGTAACCGCCGGCAGGCATTAAGGAGCTTACAGTCCTTCAATATGGGCAAATGGAGGAGAAAGATCCCTCTTCTTGTCTCCTTCTCTTTCTCCCCTCTTGTCTTTCTGTTTTTCCCTTCTATTGTAATCTTCACTTTATCCCTCCTCTTGCACCCTTCTCTTTCTTCCTCCTCCTCTTTAATCCTTCTCTTTATCCCCCCTCTTGTCTTTTTCCCTTCTCCTACATCCTTCTCGTTATCCCCCTCTCGTCTCGTTATCCCCCCTCTCGTCTCGTTATCCCCCCTCTCGTCTCGTTATCCCCCCTCTTGTCTCTTTATCCCCCCCTCTCGTCTCGTTATCCCCCCCTCTCGTCTCGTTATCCCCCCCTCTCGTCTCGTTATCCCTCCCTCTCGTCTCGTTATCCCTCCCTCTCGTCTCTTTATCCCCCTCTTGTCTCGTTATCCCCCCTTCCCCCCACCTCTTTACCCCTCGTCTTTCCCCTTCCTCTTTATACTTTCTCCTGCATCCTTCTCCCCCTCTTGCCTCTCTCATTCTCCCCCTCTTGCCTCTCTCATTCTCCCCCTCTTGCCCCTCTCTTTCTCCCCCTCTTGCCCCTCTCTTTCTCCTGTCTCTCTCCCCCACATGCAGCAATGTGAAGGGTTGTGAGGGAGATAGCAGGTGGCGAGCGGCATCCGAGAGAAAACCCCACAAACATCTGTGACTGACATCCCTGTGTCACCAGAAAGGAGTCAATAGCTTGAATTTCCAGCAGCCGTTATGCACCTAGTGCTCATGGAGGAGCTAAGCCAGGAAGAAGAGGAACACAATACCGGCAGACAAGTCTATCACATACATAATGTATTTATGTGAAGAGAGGGCAGATTATGACAGTGCTTAGCTTTGGGCAACCTGAATCACTGCAGCTGTTCATGACTACAATTCTCATAATCTATTCTACAGCCAACTAATGACTGGCTGCAGGAGATGGGAGTTATGGTCCTGAACAGTTAGAGAGCCTAAGGTTGCCCACCACAGTTGTACATGTAAACTAGATACCAGCCCAGCAGTAGTGATTCCCACTTTCTATTTGTGATTCACACTGCCCTTACTAGTGACAAATGTTTGCTTCTCATCAGGGCATTGTGTCCAGCAGGCCAGTGGAGGTGATGTGTGCATCAGAGATCTACAGGTCCAACTGCAGAGGCATCATTGGTAGTCATAGAATTGTAAGCTCTGTGGTATCAGTTGTGTAGCCTAATTTCAGTGCTAACACCAGTTTAGCTTTATATTAATTGTAGGCTCTTTGGTATCACCGATGAACCTTCATTTCAGTTTTAAGCTCTGTGACATTGTCTATAGCACAATTAAAATGGTAAGCTCTGTGTTATCAATAGAGTAGCACCATTTCAACTGTAAGCTACTTGGTATTACTAGTGTAATTATAAGCTCTGTAGCATCACTAGTGTATCACAATGTTAATTGTGAGCTTTGTGATATCTTTTGCCTTGCACCACATCTTGTATGACAGTTCTAAGACATTCTAAGAACAAACTTTTTCTCTGTCTGTTAACATAAAGGGAACATACAACTCTATATAGCTGTGTTTCACATATGTATGTACCAAAAAACCTCCTTTCATGGTAAATTTTCAGCAATTGGACTTAGTGCATATCTCCCTACAGGAGGAGTTATGAGGTGTTATGAAGAGGAATTAACATCTCCAGTGAGATAAACTCTACAATTCCTATGAATTCAAATGGAAAACGTTAGTTTTAGACTGCAGGATAGATGTATGAGCATAAAGAGAAGATAACTTCTCCAGTGTGATATGCTCTCCAGTTCCTATGTTATTCTATGGGAGAGATTTAGCTATAGACTACTGGGGGAGAAATACTAAGGTGTGATAAAGAGGAGATAACATCTCCAATGTGATAATCTCTCCAGTTCCTATGTTATTCTAAGGGAGAGCTTTAGACATTGACTAGAGGGGGTGATGCACTAATGTGTGATATAGTGGAGATAAAGTCTCCATTGTGATAAACGCTCCAGTTCCTATGTTATTCTATGGGGGGATGCACTAAGGTGTGATGAAGAGGAGATAATATCTCCAGTGTGATAAATTATCCAGTTCCTATTTATTATTTTTATTGAAGATAATAAAAGAAGAGGTACATTGTCAGGAGATGTTGGATAACAATTAGAAGAGAAACAATTTAAAAGCATACAGAGGTAAATTATGCAAGTGAGCAACGAGTAATAATGAGTAAGCATGATACATGGTCGCTATGGCGGATCGATGAGGAATTAGCCTTACTCAGCAAGTCTATGGGAGTACAACAACATGACATATATTCATAGCATATGAATAGGCAAGTAAAACAATATCTTTCCTGACAATGGTGAGAAGAAAGAATAGGGGGGGAATGAGAAGAGGTTGGGAGGAGGGGAAGGGGAGAACGGGGGTAAGGTAGAGAGAGTAGTGGTTGGGCGTGGGAGAAAAGGTATGGGGGTAGTCTTGAGTGAGCTGATGACCAGATTGAGGGTTCAGTGGGGTAAGACTACCCGTAGTGGTGGCAAGTGATTGGGAAGAGTGACTGGTGAAGGCTAACCATGGGCTCCAGATGTCAACAAAGGAGCTAAAGTCTTTCCTTTTCAAATAGTCTCTCTAAGGACATTATTTTACAAGTCCTCACCAGCCACTCTGACACTGTAGGTGGAGAGGTAGATTTCCAGATGGATGGTATTACCAGTTTGACTGCGTTATGGAGATGCCTAAAAAGCACTGAAGATTGTTTGGAATTGAGAGTATGCAGTTGAGGGGGGGGGGCAGGAGAATGAGACTGATAACCAGATAGTCGGGGGTCAGTGATTTGACCAGAACTTCTGACAGCTGGGAGAATATCTCTTTCCAGTACAGGAGTATTAAAAGGCAATCATACCAGATGTGGATCAGGGAACCCTCCCCCTCCTGACATCTCCAACATCTGTCTGGGAGATTGGGGTAAAATTTGTGGAGTTGCTCCGGGGTTCTATACCAACATTGGAGCAGCTTCTAGTTGTTTTCCATCATTAAAATGTTCCTAAAGCTTCTTTTTGTGTTGGTGATGGCTGTATCCAGTTCCTATGTTATTCTATGGGAGAGATTTAGTTATAGACTACAGGGGAGATGTACTAAGGTGTGATAAAGAGGAGATAACTTCTCCAGTGAGATAAACTCTCCAGTTCCTATGTTATTCTATGGGAGAGATTTAGTTATAGACTACAGGGGAGATGTACTAAGGTGTGATAAACAGGAGATAACTTCTCCAGTGAGATAAACTCGCCAGTTCCTATGTTATTCTATGGGAGAGCTTTAGTTATAGACTACAGGGGAGATGTACTAAGATGTGATAAAGAGGCGATAACTTCTCCAGTGAGATAAACTCTCCAGTTCCTATGTTATTCTATTGAAGAGATTTAGTTATAGACTACAGGGGGATGTACTAAGGTGTGATAAAGAGGAGATAACTTCTCCAGTGAGATAAACCCTCCAGTTCCTATGTTATTTTATGGGAGAACATTAGTTATAGACTACAGGGGAGATGTACTAATGTGTGATAAAGAGGCGAGAATGTCTCCAGTGAGATAAACTCTCCAGTTCCTATCTTATTCTGTGGGAGAACTTTAGTTATAGACAAGAGGGGGTGATGAACTAAGGTTTGATGAAGATCAGGTAACATCTCCATTGTGATAAACTCTCCAGTTTCCTATGTTATTATGTGGGAGAGCTTTAGTTATAGGCTACAATGTGTGATGCTCTAAGGTGTGATAAAGAGGAGATAATTTCTCCAGTGTGATAAACTCTCCAGTTTCCTATGTTATGCTATGGGAGAACATTAGTTATAGACTACAGGTTGAGATGCACTAATGTGTGATAAAGAGGAGATAACTTCTCAGATGTGATAAACTCTATGCTTGTTCTTTGGGAAAGCTTTAGTTATAGACTACTGGGGGGAAATGCACTAATGTGTTATAAAAAGAGATGACTTCAGTTCCTATGCTAGACTATGGGAGCATTTTAAGTATACACTACAGGGTGAAATGTATTAAGGCATGATAAAGAAAAGATAACAGGGGAGATTCATTAAAGTTCGAAAAGGGCTCATAAAGTCAATGTCCTGTCAGAGCAGTGTTGAAGACACATCAACAGTATGCACTAAAATAGGATTTTACCTGTTAAATCCCTTTCTCTTTAGTCCATATGGAACACAGGTAACATGGGGTTGAATCCCTTCTTTTGGAGGGCATGACACATCTCAAACGACAGTCTTGTAGGTAGAGACTCCCAGCCACTCCTCCAGCACAACCCTAGCCCCACCTTACAGTCTCCAGTATGATCGTGACCACGCTAACAAGGCAAGCCAGAGAAGATAAAGGAAATCACCTGCGAGAAGAGACTCTAAGAGGACGCCGCAGCCAAGACAGGCTAGACGAAGAGAGGTCCATTTCACTTGGTGGGAGACCTGTGTTCCATATGGACTAAATAAAATAGGACTTGAAAAAGGTAAGAACACTAAAATCCTATTTTCATTATGTCCAATGTAGAACACAGGTACTATGTTGATATACCAACACTAAGCTCTCAGTGGTGGGGAAAAAAAGGAGAAAGGACCTCATATCTGTTCCCATTATACTGGAGTTCCCCAGGACTATGCAGAATCGGAGCAGCCCAAACAGAAAAAATTGTCAATGGACACTGAATGGATGCAGCACACAAGAACAAGAGCCAACGGGGCTCAAACGTCTTAACAACAGTAAGGCAACCAAGTGTGCAGGTCCCTAGATGGGCAAGACTGCCTGTAGGATCTTCCATCAGAAACTGGCTTCAGCCGAAGCCAGAACATCCACACTGCATTGTTTAGCAAATGTGTCCATGAAGAATCGAATTGCTGCCTTGCACAATTACTCAGCTGAGGCCTGATTTTTGTAGGCCCAAGAGGCTTCCACAGACCTAGTGAAGTGTCCTGTGACCTTGAAGGGAACCGGTTTCTTCCTGAGTTAATATGCCTGGAGTATAATAGCCTTGATCCAGGAAGAAACTGTAACCTTGGACACAGCTTGTCTCACTCCAGGACCCTCAAGTATGACAAAAAGAGAGTCGGCCTTATAAAAAGGCTCAGTATGATGCACACAAAATTTAAGGCAACGCACTAAGTCTAACAAATGGAGATCCCTCTCCTTGTCAGACTTAGGGTCAGAGCAAAAGGAAGGCATAACAGTCTCCTAACTGAAGTGGAACTCAGAGACCACCTGAGGAAAAAACTCCTGAGAGGTTCAAGCACCGCCTTGTCTGTATGAAAGACTAGAAAAAGGAGTTTGCAAGACAAAGTCTGCAGTTCAGCAACCCTGCAAATGATAGTGTCTACTGCCAAAAGAAAAGCATTATTAAGCTTCAACTGATGCAGCAGAACAGTAGCAGGGGGCTCAAATGTAGGTCTGTGCAAGACTCCCAAAACAAAATTAAGGTACCATGGAGGAGTGGTAGCCTTAAAAGCAGGGAAGGCATGAGCCACCCCTTGAAGGAACACTTTCATATCTGTAATGGTGAAAAAAAGTCTCTGGAAGAACACAAAGTGCTGAAATCTGAACCTTTAAGGAGCTCAAACTGACTCATTTGTTCACACCATATTGAAGAAAAGGCAGGTCAATGTCTTGCGAGGATACAGACTTCTCTGTGCACCGCTTAAGAAAAATGGACCAGACGAGATGATATGACTTCAAAGTTACAGGTTTACAGGCCTGACTCATAGTAGAAATTAACTAATTGGAGAACCTGTTCCTCCCCAAGATGTGGGCTTCAACAGCCATGACGTCTAAGCCATCTTCTCCACATCCTGATGCCACAGGTAACCCTGGAGATGGAGGTCCGGTCTGGGAGGAAAGTGGAGTGGGTCCTGAGTTGAACGACCAGGTCTGCAAACCACACCATCCTGGTCTAGAAAGGAGTGACCATAATCAGTCGTGCCATCCATCCTGATTTTGTGTAGAAGTTTGGAAGGTAGTGTAGTGGGGCAGCACAGTGGCTCAGTGGTTAGCACTGTTGCCTTGCAGCGCTGAGGTCCTGGGCTCAAATCCCACCAAGGACAACATCTGCAATGAGTTTGTATGTTCTCACCGTGTTTGCGTGGGTTTCCTCCGGGTACTCCGGTTTCCTCCCACACTCCAAAAAACATACTGATAGGTGAATTTAGATTGTGAGCCCCAATGGGGACAGGAACCAATATGAGTGTAAAGCGCTGCGGAATCTGTGTGCGCTATATAAATAAAGGATTATTATTAGTATAGGTCAGCTACTATAGTGTAAAGGTAGAGGTTACCACTTTAGGAAATGAGTAGCTGGAGCCAGTCTATGCCAGCCCTTTACCCAGACCCTGCATGTCCAATACACATAGTCTGTGGTAGGTCATACCTCAGAATGGACATCTGGTGAAGACTTGGTTTTGGCTCGGGGATGCCAAATGTAGTGACAGAGTTTAGCCAGCAGCTGTGTCTGGGCAGACTGTTCTTACAGTGCCCTTTGTTTCAGGTATTTGGTGTGTACTTGGTGAGTGTCAGGTCTGAGAACAGCAGGTGTAAGACTTATTGATACAGAAAGTTCTCCTCGGTGCCAAGCTCAGCTATATCAAGTCAGGGGCCTCTCTCGTGGCACCAGAGGTCTTTCCATCTGTACTGAAGTCCACTGACCAGGTGAAGTGCCAGAGGGGCTGACCTTCTCTGTCCACTGTTTAACTATGGTGATACCAGTCACTGGAGTCCATGATTTAACCCTTACTTTAAACAGCCAATTAGCTTACATTTGTTATTTTCCGATACAAGACGACTACGCCCCACTGCATTGTAAAGGATTCAGAAAATGACATTAAAATATTACTGAACATGAACCATGAAGTATGAAATTCTCTGCACCGACATCACAAAATCCTTCACTAAATAACAATAATAAAGCAACACTTTGCCTTGTGATGACTGAAGAACTGCAGAGCTTTCCTCACCCTAATCTAGAGGAAATCTACTGCTTTACAGGCCACAAAACTGCAATTTATTATAAACTCTTCACTGTTTAGCTTTATTTAATACACCAAATCGAGTTTATCTTCAGCTTGCCTCAAAGTATTGTAGGCAAGTGAAATATTGGAAGCAATTTATTAATAAGAAAACATGCCTTGAGGCAATATATCCACAGTTTGGATTAAGGAAGAGAGAAAATTAATAACCCATCATATAACTCTGCAATGCACTTGAACGTTTATCAGCCGCCGCAGACGCCTCTCCCCAGAACATCATCCCGGGTGGATCACTAACATGTGCAAATCGGCCGCCTCTGTCACCAGCCTTGAATCAAATTGTTTTCACGCTCATTCCTTTGATATAAGATCTCCAGTATCTGGAAGCACAGTCAGCTGCGCTCAGATCTCCGCAGCATTTTAATCCTATAGAACTACAGACTCTGACTTCAAATGACTGAATATGAGAGAACTGAATGTTGTAGGAAGGACAAGGTCAGTGAGGGACGGGGAAGGTTAGTAATAATAGAAAGATTTTTGGAGAAAGGACATAGTAAGGGGCAAAAACGCTAAGATGGAAAAAAGTACACTCAATATGAATTTGCATATAATTTACATACAAAATAGTAAAATCAAAATAAAGGCTTACTACCCTTTAATATGAAATCATCAGAGGTTTTATGTGAGGCTGCTTGTATTTTAATGATAATAAGTCATACAAAGAGATACCTGTCACAATACCAGACACAATATTGTTATTATTCCTCCTCACACAGTCTGTGACACTCTGGGACACACAGTGTTATTCCTCCTCCTCCTCACACAGTCTGTGATACTCTGGGACACACAGTGTTATTCCTCCTCCTCCTCCTCCTCCTCCTCACACAGTCTGTGATACTCTGGGACACACAGTATTATTCCTCCTCCTCACACAGTCTGTGATACTCTGGGACACACAGTGTTATTCCTCCTCCTCCTCACACAGTCTGTGATACTCTGGGACACACAGTGTTATTCCTCCTCCTCCTCACACAGTCTGTGATACTCTGGACACACAGTGTTATTCCTCCTCCTCCTCCTCCTCACACAGTCTGTGATACTCTGGGACACAGTGTTATTCCTCCTCACACAGTCTGTGATACTCTGGGACACACAGTGTTATTCCTCCTCACACAGTCTGTGATACTCTGGGACACACAGTGTTATTCCTCCTCCTCCTCCTCCTCCTCACACAGTCTGTGATACTCTGGGACACACAGTGTTATTCCTCCTCCTCCTCACACAGTCTGTGATACTCTGGACACACAGTGTTATTCCTCCTCCTCCTCACACAGTCTGTGATACTCTGGGACACACAGTGTTATTCCTCCTCCTCACACAGTCTGTGATACTCTGGGACACACAGTGTTATTCCTCCTCCTCCTCCTCCTCACACAGTCTGTGATACTCTGGGACACACAGTGTTATTCCTCCTCCTCCTCCTCCTCACACAGTCTGTGATACTCTGGGACACACAGTGTTATTCCTCCTCCTCCTCCTCATCACACAGTCTGTGATACTCTGGGACACACAGTGTTATTCCTCCTCCTCCTCACACAGTCTGTGATACTCTGGGACACACAGTGTTATTCCTCCTCCTCCTCACACAGTCTGTGATACTCTGGGACACACAGTGTTATTCCTCCTCCTCCTCCTCACACAGTCTGTGATACTCTGGGACACACAGTGTTATTCCTCCTCCTCCTCACACAGTCTGTGATACTCTGGACACACAGTGTTATTCCTCCTCCTCACACAGTCTGTGATACTCTGGACACACAGTGTTATTCCTCCTCCTCCTCACACAGTCTGTGATACTCTGGGACACACAGTGTTATTCCTCCTCCTCCTCACACAGTCTGTGATACTCTGGGACACACAGTGTTATTCCTCCTCCTCACACAGTCTGTGATACTCTGGGACACACAGTGTTATTCCTCCTCCTCACACAGTCTGTGATACTCTGGGACACACAGTGTTATTCCTCCTCCTCCTCACACAGTCTGTGATACTCTGGGACACACAGTGTTATTCCTCCTCCTCCTCACACAGTCTGTGATACTCTGGGACACACAGTGTTATTCCTCCTCCTCACAGTCTGTGATACTCTGGGACACACAGTGTTATTCCTCCTCCTCCTCCTCCTCCTCACACAGTCTGTGATACTCTGGGACACACAGTGTTATTCCTTCTCCTCACACAGTCTGTGATACTCTGGGACACACAGCGTTATTCCTCCTCCTCCTCCTCCTCACACAGTCTGTGATACTCTGGGACACACAGTGTTATTCCTCCTCCTCCTCACACAGTCTGTGATACTCTGGGACACACAGTGTTATTCCTCCTCCTCCTCACACAGTCTGTGATACTCTGGGACACACAGTGTTATTCCTCCTCCTCCTCACACAGTCTGTGATACTCTGGGACACACAGTGTTATTCCTCCTCCTCCTCCTCACACAGTCTGTGATACTCTGGGACACACAGTGTTATTCCTCCTCCTCCTCCTCACACAGTCTGTGATACTCTGGGACACACAGTGTTATTCCTCCTCCTCCTCCTCACACAGTCTGTGATACTCTGGGACACACAGTGTTATTCCTCCTCCTCACACAGTCTGTGATACTCTGGGACACACAGTGTTATTCCTCCTCCTCACACAGTCTGTGATACTCTGGGACACACAGTGTTACTCCTCCTCCTCACACAGTCTGTGATACTCTGGGACACACAGTGTTATTCCTCCTCCTCCTCACACAGTCTGTGATACTCTGGGACACAGTGTTATTCCTCCTCCTCCTCCTCACACAGTCTGTGATACTCTGGACACACAGTGTTATTCCTGCTCCTCCTCACACAGTCTGTGATACTCTGGACACACAGTGTTATTCCTCCTCCTCCTCACACAGTCTGTGATACTCTGGGACACACAGTGTTATTCCTCCTCCTCCTCCTCACACAGTCTGTGATACTCTGGGACACACAGTGTTATTCCTCCTCCTCCTCACACAGTCTGTGATAATCTGGGACACACAGTGTTATTCCTCCTCCTCCTCCTCCTCACACAGTCTGTGATACTCTGGGACACACAGTGTTATTCCTCCTCCTCACACAGTCTGTGATACTCTGGGACACACAGTGTTATTCCTCCTCCTCCTCCTCACACAGTCTGTGATACTCTGGGACACACAGTGTTATTCCTCCTCCTCACACAGTCTGTGATACTCTGGGACACACAGTGTTATTCCTCCTCCTCCTCCTCACACAGTCTGTGATGCTCTGGACACACAGTGTTATTCCTCCTCCTCACACAATCTGTGATACTCTGGGACACACAGTGTTATTCCTCCTCCTCCTCACACAGTCTGTGATACTCTGGGACACACAGTGTTATTCCTCCTCCTCACACAGTCTGTGATACTTTGGGACACACAGTGTTATTCCTCCTCCTCCTCACACAGTCTGTGATACTCTGGGACACACAGTGTTATTCCTCCTCCTCCTCCTCACACAGTCTGTGATGCTCTGGACACACAGTGTTATTCCTCCTCCTCACACAATCTGTGATACTCTGGGACACACAGTGTTATTCCTCCTCCTCCTCACACAGTCTGTGATACTCTGGGACACACAGTGTTATTCCTCCTCCTCACACAGTCTGTGATACTCTGGGACACACAGTGTTATTCCTCCTCCTCCTCCTCACACAGTCTGTGATACTCTGGGACACACAGTGTTATTCCTCCTCCTCACACAGTCTGTGATACTCTGGGACACACAGTGTTATTCCTCCTCCTCACACAGTCTGTGATACTCTGGGACACACAGTGTTATTCCTCCTCCTCCTCACACAGTCTGTGATACTCTGGACACACAGTGTTATTCCTCCTCCTCCTCCTCACACAGTCTGTGATACTCTGGGACACACAGTGTTATTCCTCCTCCTCCTCACACAGTCTGTGATACTCTGGGACACACAGTGTTATTCCTCCTCCTCATACAGTCTGTGATACTCTGGGACACACAGTGTTATTCCTCCTCCTCCTCCTCACACAGTTTGTGATACTCTGGGACACACAGTGTTATTCCTCCTCCTCCTCCTCACACAGTCTGTGATACTCTGGGACACACAGTGTTATTCCTCCTCCTCACACAGTCTGTGATACTCTGGGACACACAGTGTTATTCCTCCTCCTCCTCACACAGTCTGTGATACTCTGGGACACACAGTGTTATTCCTCCTCCTCCTCCTCACACAGTCTGTGATGCTCTGGACACACAGTGTTATTCCTCCTCCTCACACAATCTGTGATACTCTGGGACACACAGTGTTATTCCTCCTCCTCCTCCTCACACAGTCTGTGATACTCTGGGACACACAGTGTTATTCATCCTCCTCACACAGTCTGTGATACTCTGGGACACATAGTGTTATTCCTCCTCCTCCTCACACAGTCTGTGATACTCTGGGACACACAGTGTTATTCCTCCTCCTCCTCCTCCTCCTCCTCACACAGTCTGTGATACTCTGGGACACACGGTGTTATTCCTCCTCCTCACACAGTCTGTGATACTCTGGGACACACAGTGTTATTCCTCCTCCTCACACAGTCTGTGATACTCTGGGACACACAGTGTTATTCCTCCTCCTCCTCACACAGTCTGTGATACTCTGGACACACAGTGTTATTCCTCCTCCTCCTCCTCACACAGTCTGTGATACTCTGGGACACACAGTGTTATTCCTCCTCCTCCTCACACAGTCTGTGATACTCTGGGACACACAGTGTTATTCCTCCTCCTCATACAGTCTGTGATACTCTGGGACACACAGTGTTATTCCTCCTCCTCCTCCTCACACAGTTTGTGATACTCTGGGACACACAGTGTTATTCCTCCTCCTCCTCCTCACACAGTCTGTGATACTCTGGGACACACAGTGTTATTCCTCCTCCTCACACAGTCTGTGATACTCTGGGACACACAGTGTTATTCCTCCTCCTCACACAGTCTGTGATACTCTGGGACACACAGTGTTATTCCTCCTCCTCCTCACACAGTCTGTGATACTCTGGGACACACAGTGTTATTCCTCCTCCTCCTCCTCACACAGTCTGTGATGCTCTGGACACACAGTGTTATTCCTCCTCCTCACACAATCTGTGATACTCTGGGACACACAGTGTTATTCCTCCTCCTCCTCACACAGTCTGTGATACTCTGGGACACACAGTGTTATTCCTCCTCCTCACACAGTCTGTGATACTCTGGGACACACAGTGTTATTCCTCCTCCTCCTCACACAGTCTGTGATACTCTGGGACACACAGTGTTATTCCTCCTCCTCCTCCTCCTCACACAGTCTGTAATACTCTGGACACACAGTGTTATTCCTCCTCCTCCTCCTCACACAGTCTGTGATACTCTGGGACACACAGTGTTATTCCTCCTCCTCCTCACACAGTCTGTGATACTCTGGGACACACAGTGTTATTCCTCCTCCTCATACAGTCTGTGATACTCTGGGACACACAGTGTTATTCCTCCTCCTCCTCCTCACACAGTTTGTGATACTCTGGGACACACAGTGTTATTCCTCCTCCTCCTCCTCACACAGTCTGTGATACTCTGGGACACACAGTGTTATTCCTCCTCCTCACACAGTCTGTGATACTCTGGGACACACAGTGTTATTCCTCCTCCTCCTCCTCACACAGTCTGTGATACTCTGGGACACAGTGTTATTTCTCCTCCTCACACAGTCTGTGATACTCTGGGACACACAGTGTTATTCCTCCTCCTCACACAGTCTGTGATACTCTGGACACACAGTGTTATTCCTCCTCCTCCTCCTCCTCACACAGTCTGTGATACTCTGGACACACAGCGTTATTCCTCCTCCTCCTCACACAGTCTGTGATACTCCTGGGACACACAGTGTTATTCCTCCTCCTCCTCACACAGTCTGTGATACTCTGGGACACACAGTGTTATTCCTCCTCCTCCTCACACAGTCTGTGATACTCTGGGACACACAGTGTTATTCCTCCTCCTCCTCACACAGTCTGTGATACTCTGGGACACACAGTGTTATTCCTCCTCCTTCTCACACAGTCTGTGATACTCTGGGACACACAGCGTTATTCCTCCTCCTCCTCACACAGTCTGTGATACTCTGGGACACACAGTGTTATTCCTCCTCCTCACACAGTCTGTGATACTCTGGGACACACAGTGTTATTCCTCCTCCTCCTCACACAGTCTGTGATACTCTGGGACAAACAGTGTTATTCCTCCTCCTCCTCACACAGTCTGTGATACTCTGGACACACAGTATTATTCCTCCTCCTCACACAGTCTGTGATACTCTGGGACACACAGTGTTATTCCTCCTCCTCCTCCTCACACAGTCTGTGATACTCTGGGACACACAGTGTTATTCCTCCCCCTCACACAGTCTGTGATACTCTGGGACACACAATGTTATTCCTCCTCCTCCTCACACAGTCTGTGATACTCTGGGACACACAGTGTTATTCCTCCTCCTCCTCACACAGTCTGTGATACTCTGGGACACACAGTGTTATTCCTCCTCCTCCTCACACAGTCTGTGATACTCTGGGACAAACAGTGTTATTCCTCCTCCTCCTCACACAGTCTGTGATACTCTGGGACAAACAGTGTTATTCCTCCTCCTCCTCACACAGTCTGTGATACTCTGGGACACACAGTGTTATTCCTCCTCCTCCTCACACAGTCTGTGATACTCTGGGACACACAGTGTTATTCCTCGTCCTCCTCCTCACACAGTCTGTGATACTCTGGACACACAGTATTATTCCTCCTCCTCACACAGTCTGTGATACTCTGGGACACACAGTGTTATTCCTCCTCCTCCTCACACAGTCTGTGATACTCTGGGACACACAGTGTTATTCCTCGTCCTCCTCCTCACACAGTCTGTGATACTCTGGGACACACAGTGTTATTCCTCCTCCTCACACAGTCTGTGATACTCTGGGACACACAGTGTTATTCCTCCTCCTCACACAGTCTGTGATACTCTGGGACACACAGTGTTATTCCTCCTCCTCCTCACACAGTCTGTGATACTCTGGGACACACAGTGTTATTCCTCCTCCTCCTCACACAGTCTGTGATACTCTGGGACACACAGTGTTATTCCTCCTCCTTCTCACACAGTCTGTGATACTCTGGGACACACAGCGTTATTCCTCCTCCTCCTCACACAGTCTGTGATACTCTGGGACACACAGTGTTATTCCTCCTCCTCACACAGTCTGTGATACTCTGGGACACACAGTGTTATTCCTCCTCCTCCTCACACAGTCTGTGATACTCTGGGACAAACAGTGTTATTCCTCCTCCTCCTCACACAGTCTGTGATACTCTGGACACACAGTATTATTCCTCCTCCTCACACAGTCTGTGATACTCTGGGACACACAGTGTTATTCCTCCTCCTCCTCACACAGTCTGTGATACTCTGGGACACACAGTGTTATTCCTCCCCCTCACACAGTCTGTGATACTCTGGGACACACAATGTTATTCCTCCTCCTCCTCACACAGTCTGTGATACTCTGGGACACACAGTGTTATTCCTCCTCCTCCTCACACAGTCTGTGATACTCTGGGACACACAGTGTTATTCCTCCTCCTCCTCACACAGTCTGTGATACTCTGGGACAAACAGTGTTATTCCTCCTCCTCCTCACACAGTCTGTGATACTCTGGGACACACAGTGTTATTCCTCCTCCTCCTCACACAGTCTGTGATACTCTGGGACACACAGTGTTATTCCTCGTCCTCCTCCTCACACAGTCTGTGATACTCTGGACACACAGTATTATTCCTCCTCCTCACACAGTCTGTGATACTCTGGGACACACAGTGTTATTCCTCCTCCTCCTCACACAGTCTGTGATACTCTGGGACACACAGTGTTATTCCTCGTCCTCCTCCTCACACAGTCTGTGATACTCTGGGACACACAGTGTTATTCCTCCTCCTCACACAGTCTGTGATACTCTGGGACACACAGTGTTATTCCTCCTCCTCACACAGTCTGTGATACTCTGGGACACACAGTGTTATTCCTCCTCCTCCTCCTCACACAGTCTGTGATACTCTGGGACACACAGTGTTATTCCTCCTCCTCACACAGTCTGTGATACTCTGGGACACACAGTGTTATTCCTCCTCCTCCTCCTCACACAGTCTGTGATACTCTGGGACACACAGTGTTATTCCTACTCACACAGTCTGTGATACTCTGGGACACACAGTGTTATTCCTACTCACACAGTCTGTGATACTCTGGGACACACAGTGTTATTCCTCCTCCTCACACAGTCTGTGATACTCTGGGACACACAGTGTTATTCCTCCTCCTCCTCCTCACACAGTCTGTGATACTCTGGGACACACAGTGTTATTCCTCCTCCTCCTCCTCCTCACACAGTCTGTGATACTCTGGGACACACAGTGTTATTCATCCTCCTCACACAGTCTGTGATACTCTGGGACACATAGTGGTATTCCTCCTCCTCCTCACACAGTCTGTGATACTCTGGACACACAGTGTAATTCCTCCTCCTCCTCACACAGTCTGTGATACTCTGGGACACACAGTGTTATTCCTCCTCCTCCTCCTCCTCCTCACACAGTCTGTGATACTCTGGGACACACTGTGTTATTCCTCCTCCTCACACAGTCTGTGATACTCTGGGACACATAGTGTTATTCCTCCTCCTCATCACACAGTCTGTGATACTCTGGGACACACAGTGTTATTCCTCCTCCTCACACAGTCTGTGATACTCTGGACACACAGTGTAATTCCTCCTCCTCCTCAAACAGTCTGTGATACTCTGGGACACACAGTGTTATTCCTCCTCCTCCTCCTCACACAGTCTGTGATACTCTGGGACACACAGTGTTATTCCTCCTCCTCACACAGTCTGTGATACTCTGGGACACACAGTGTTATTCCTCCTCCTCCTCACACAGTCTGTGATACTCTGGGACACACAGTGTTATTCCTCCTCCTCACACAGTCTGTGATACTCTGGGACACACAGTGTTATTCCTCCTCCTCCTCCTCCTCACACAGTCTGTGATACTTTGGGACACAAAGTGTTATTCCTCCTCCTCCTCCTCACACAGTCTGTGATACTCTGGGACACACAGTGTTATTCCTCCTCCTCCTCCTCACACAGTCTGTGATACTCTGGGACATACAGTGTTATTCCTCCTCCTCACACAGTCTGTGATACTCTGGACACACAGTGTTATTCCTCCTCCTCCTCCTCCTCACACAGTCTGTGATACTCTGGGACACACAGTGTTATTCCACCTCCTCCTCCTCCTCACACAGTCTGTGATACTCTGGGACACACAGTGTTATTCCTCCTCCTCCTCACACAGTCTGTGATACTCTGGGACACACAGTGTTATTCCTCCTCCTCCTCCTCCTCCTCCTCACACAGTCTGTGATACTCTGGGACACACAGTGTTATTCCTCCTCCTCCTCCTCACACAGTTTGTGATACTCTGGGACACACAGTGTTATTCCTCCTCCTCCTCCTCACACAGTCTGTGATACTCTGGGACACACAGTGTTATTCCTCCTCCTCACACAGTCTGTGATACTCTGGGACACAGTGTTATTCCTCCTCCTCCTCCTCACACAGTCTGTGATACTCTGGGACACACAGTGTTATTCCTCCTCCTCACACAGTCTGTGATACTCTGGGACACACAGTGTTATTCCTCCTCCTCCTCACACAGTCTGTGATACTCTGGGACACACAGTGTTATTCCTCCTCCTCACAGTCTGTGATACTCTGGACACACAGTGTTATTCCTCCTCCTCCTCCTCCTCCTCCTCACACAGTCTGTGATACTCTGGGACACACAGTGTTATTCCTCCTCCTCACACAGTCTGTGATACTCTGGGACACACAGCGTTATTCCTCCTCCTCCTCCTTCTCACACAGTCTTTGATACTCTGGGACACACAGTGTTATTCCTCCTCCTCCTCACACAGTCTGTGATACTCTGGGACACACAGTGTTATTCCTCCTCCTCCTCACACAGTCTGTGATACTCTGGGACACACAGTGTTATTCCTCCTCCTCCTCCTCACACAGTCTGTGATACTCTGGACACACAGTGTTATTCCTCCTCCTCACACAGTCTGTGATACTCTGGGACACATAGTGCTACTACATCTCACTGTGTAGTGTGTGATACTCTGGGACACATAGTGCTAATACATCTCACTGTGTAGTGTGTGATACTCTGGGACACATAGTGCTAATACATCTCACTGTGTAGTGTGTGATACTCTGGGACACATAGTGCTAATACATCTCACTGTGTAGTGTGTGATACTCTGGGACACATAGTGCTACTGCATCTCACTGTGTAGTGTGTGATACTCTGGGACACATAGTGCTAGTACATCTCACTGTGTAGTGTGTGATACTCTGGACACATAGTGCTAATACATCTCACTGTGTAGTGTGTGATACTCTGGGACACATAGTGCTACTACATCTCACTGTGTAGTGTGTGATACTCTGGGACACATAGTGCTACTACATCTCACTGTGTAGTGTGTGATACTCTGGGACACATAGTGCTACTACATCTCACTGTGTAGTGTGTGATACTCTGGGACACATAGTGCTAATACATCTCACTGTGTAGTGTGTGATACTCTGGGACACATAGTGCTAATACATCTCACTGTGTAATGTGTGATACTCTGGGACACATAGTGCTAATACATCTCACTGTGTAGTGTGTGATACTCTGGGACACATAGTGCTAATACATCTCACTGTGTAGTGTGTGATACTCTGGGACAAATAGTGCTAATACATCTCACTGTGTAGTGTGTGATACTCTGGGACACATAGTGCTACTGCATCTCACTGTGTAGTGTGTGATACTCTGGGACACATAGTGCTACTACATCTCACTGTGTAGTGTGTGATACTCTGGGACACATAGTGCTAATACATCTCACTGTGTAGTGTGTGATACTCTGGGATACATAGTGCTAATACATCTCACTGTGTAGTGTGTGATACTCTGGGACACATAGTGCTAATACATCTCACTGTGTAGTGTGTGATACTCTGGGACACATAGTGCTACTCCATCTCACTGTGTAGTGTGTGATACTCTGGGACACACAGTGCTAATACATCTCACTGTGTAGTGTGTGATACTCTGGGACACACAGTGCTAATACATCTCACTGTGTAGTGTGTGATACTCTGGGATACATAGTGCTAATACATATCACTGTGTAGTGTGTGATACTCTGGGACACATAGTGCTACTACATCTCACTGTGTAGTGTGTGATACTCTGGGACACATAGTGCTAATACATCTCACTGTGTAATGTGTGATACTCTGGGACACATAGTGCTAATACATCTCACTGTGTAGTGTGTGATACTCTGGGACACATAGTGCTAATACATCTCACTGTGTAGTGTGTGATACTCTGGGACATATAGTGCTAATACATCTCACTGTGTAGTGTGTGATACTCTGGGAA
>JBBDGT010000344.1:0-85560 GCA_037306005.1 Rhinophrynus dorsalis | reverse complement strand
TTTCATTGGTACAGATCACTGGGTGACAGTTCACTGGTACATGATCACGGGGTGACAGTTCACTGGTACAGATCACTCTGGGTGACAGTTCATTGGTACAGATCACGGGGTGACAGTTCATTGGTACAGATCACGGGGTGACAGTTCATTGGTACAGATCACTGGGTGACAGTTCACTGGTACAGATCACTGGGTGACAGTTCACTGGTACAGATCACGGGGTGACAGTTCATTGGTACAGATCACTGGGTGACAGTTCATTGGTACAGATCACTGGGTGACAGTTTCATTGTACAGATCACTGGGTGACAGTTCATTGGTACAGATAACTGGGTGACAGTTCATTGGTAGAGATCACGGGGTGACAGTTCATTGGTACAGATCACTGGGTGACAGTTTCACTGGTACAGATCACTGGGTGACAGTTCATTGGTACAGATAACTGGGTGACAGTTCACTGGTACAGATAACTGTGTGACAGTTCATTGTACAGATCACTGGGTGACAGTTCATTGGTACAGATCACTGGGTGACAGTTCACTGGTACAGATCACGGGGCGACAGTTCATTGGTACAGATCACTGGGTGACAGTTCATTGGAACAGATCACGGGGTGACAGTTCATTGGTACAGATCACGGGGTGACAGTTCATTGGTACAGATCACTGGGTGACAGTTCACTGTACAGATCACTGGGTGACAGTTCACTGGTACAGATCACGGGTTACAGTTCATTGGTACAGATCACTGGGTGACAGTTCATTGGTACAGATCACTGGGTGACAGTTCATTGGTACAGATAACGGGGTGACAGTTCATTGGTACAGATCACTGGGTGACAGTTCACTGGTACAGATCACTGGGTGACAGTTCATTGGTACAGATCACTGGGTGACAGTTCATTGGTACAGATCACTGTGTGACAGTTCATTGGTACAGATCACTGGGTGACAGTTCATTGGTACAGATAACGGGGTGACAGTTCATTGGTACAGATCACGGGGTGACAGTTCACTGGTACAGATCACGGGGTGACAGTTCACTGGTACAGATCACTGGGTGACAGTTCATTGGTACAGATCACGGGGTGACAGTTTCATTGGTACAGATCACTGGGTGACAGTTCACTGGTACAGATCACGGGGTGACAGTTCATTGGTACAGATCACTGGGTGACAGTTCATTAGTACAGATCACGGGGTGACAGTTCATTGGTACAGATCACTGGGTGACAGTTCATTGGTACAGATCACTGGGTGACAGTTCACTGGTACAGATCACTGGGTGACAGTTCATTGTACAGATCACTGGGTGTCAGTTCATTGGTACAGATCACTGGGTGACAGTTCATTGGTACAGATCACTGGGTGACATTTCATTGGTACAGATAACTGGGTGACAGTTCATTGGTACAGATCACTGGGTGACAGTTCATTGGTACAGATCACTGGGTGACAGTTCATTGGTACAGATCACTGGGTGACAGTTCATTGGTACAGATCACTGGGTGACAGTTCACTGGTACAGATCACTGGGTGACAGTTCATTGGTACAGATCACTGGGTGACTGTTCATTGTACAGATCACTGGGTGACAGTTCACTGTACAGATCACTGGGTGACAGTTCATTGGTACAGATCACTGGGTGACAGTTCACTGGTACAGATCACTGGGTGACAGTTCATTGGTACAGATAACTGGGTGACAGTTCACTGGTACAGATCACTGGGTGACAGTTCACTGGTACAGATCACTGGGTGACAGTTCATTGGTACAGATCACTGGGTGACAGTTCATTGGTACAGATCACTGGGTGACAGTTCATTGGTACAGATCACTGGGTGACAGTTCACTGGTACAGATCACTGGGTGACAGTTCATTGGTACAGATCACTGGGTGATAATTCACTGGTACAGATCACTGGGTGACAGTTCATTGGTACAGATCACTGGGTGACAGTTCACTGGTACAGATCACTGGGTGACAGTTCATTGGTACAGATCACTGGGTGACAGTTCATTGGTACAGATAACTGGGTGACAGTTCATTGGTACAGATCACGGGGTGACAGTTCATTGGTACAGATCACTGGGTGACAGTTCACTGGTACAGATCACTGGGTGACAGTTCATTGGTACAGATAACTGGGTGACAGTTCACTGGTACAGATAACTGGGTGACAGTTCATTGGTACAGATCACTGGGTGACAGTTCATTGGTACGGATCACTGGGTGACAGTTCACTGGTACAGATCACGGGGTGACAGTTCATTGGTACAGATCACTGGGTGACAGATCATTGGTACAGATCACGGGTGACAGTTCATTGGTACAGATCACTGGGTGACAGTTCACTGGTACAGATCACTGGGTGACAGTTCACTGGTACAGATCACGGGGTGACAGTTCATTGGTACAGATCACTGGGTGACAGTTCATTGGTACAGATCACTGGGTGACAGTTCATTGGTACAGATAACGGGGTGACAGTTCATTGGTACAGATCACTGGGTGACAGTTCACTGGTACAGATCACTGGGTGACAGTTCATTGGTACAGATCACTGGGTGACAGTTCATTGGTACAGATCACTGGGTGACAGTTCATTGGTACAGATAACGGGGTGACAGTTCATTGGTACAGATCACTGGGTGACAGTTCACTGGTACAGATCACTGGGTGACAGTTCACTGGAACAGATCACTGGGTGACAGTTCATTGGTACAGATCACTGGGTGACAGTTCATTGGTACAGATCACTGGGTGACAGTTCACTGGTACAGATCACTGGGTGACAGTTCATTGGTACAGATCACTGGGTGACAGTTCATTGGTACAGATAACTGGGTGATAGTTCATTGGTACAGATCACGGGGTGACAGTTCACTGGTACAGATCACTGGGTGACAGTTCATTGGTACAGATAACTGGGTGACAGTTCATTGGTACAGATCACGGGGTGACAGTTCATTGGTACAGATCACTGGGTGACAGTTCACTGGTACAGATCACTGGGTGACAGTTCATTGGTACAGATAACTGGGTGACAGTTCACTGGTACAGATAACTGGGTGACAGTTCATTGGTACAGATCACTGGGTGACAGTTCATTGGTACAGATCACTGGGTGACAGTTCACTGGTACAGATCACGGGGTGACAGTTCACTGGTACAGATCACTGGGTGACAGTTCATTGGTACAGATCACGGGGTGACAGTTCATTGGTACAGATCACGGGGTGACAGTTCATTGGTACAGATCACTGGGTGACAGTTCACTGGTACAGATCACTGGGTGACAGTTCACTGGTACAGATCACGGGGTGACAGTTCATTGGTACAGATCACTGGGTGACAGTTCATTGGTACAGATCACTGGGTGACAGTTCATTGGTACAGATCACTGGGTGACAGTTCATTGGTACAGATAACGGGGTGACAGTTCATTGGTACAGATCACTGGGTGACAGTTCACTGGTACAGATCACTGGGTGACAGTTCATTGGTACAGATCACTGGGTGACAGTTCATTGGTACAGATCACTGGGTGACAGTTCATTGGTACAGATCACTGGGTGACAGTTTATTGGTACAGATAACTGGGTGACAGTTCATTGGTACAGATCACTGGGTGACAGTTCATTGGTACAGATTACTGGGTGACAGTTCACTGGTACAGATAACGGGGTGACAGTTCATTGGTACAGATCACGGGGTGACAGTTCACTTGTACAGATCACGGGGTGACAGTTCATTGGTACAGATCACTGGGTGACAGTTCATTGGTACAGATCACGGGGTGACAGTTCATTGGTACAGATCACGGGGTGACAGTTCATTGGTACAGATCACTGGGTGACAGTTCATTGGTACAGATCACGGGGTGACAGTTCATTGGTACAGATCACTGGGTGACAGTTCATTGGTACAGATCACTGGGTGACAGTTCACTGTACAGATCACTGGGTGACAGTTCATTGGTACAGATCACTGGGTGTCAGTTCATTGGTACAGATCACTGGGTGACAGTTCATTGGTACAGATCACTGGGTGACATTTCATTGGTACAGATAACTGGTGACAGTTCATTGGTACAGATCACTGGGTGACAGTTCATTGTACAGATCACTGGGTGACAGTTCATTGGTACAGATCACTGGGTGACAGTTCACTGGTACAGATCACTGGGTGACAGTTCACTGGTACAGATCACTGGGTGACAGTTCATTGGTACAGATCACTGGGTGACAGTTCACTGGTACAGATCACGGGGTGACAGTTCATTGGTACAGATCACTGGGTGACAGTTCACTGGTACAGATCACTGGGTGACAGTTCATTGGTACAGATAACTGGGTGACAGTTCACTGGTACAGATCACTGGGTGACAGTTCATTGGTACAGATCACTGGGTGACAGTTCATTGGTACAGATCACTGGGTGACAGTTCATTGGTACAGATCACTGGGTGACAGTTCATTGGTACAGATCACTGGGTGACAGTTCACTGGTACAGATCACTGGGTGACAGTTCATTGGTACAGATCACTGGGTGATAATTCACTGGTACAGATCACTGGGTGACAGTTCATTGGTACAGATCACTGGGTGACAGTTCACTGGTACAGATCACTGGGTGACAGTTCATTGGTACAGATCACTGGGTGACAGTTCATTGGTACAGATAACTGGGTGACAGTTCATGGTACAGATCACGGGGTGACAGTTCATTGGTACAGATCACTGGGTGACAGTTCACTGGTACAGATCACTGGGTGACAGTTCATTGGTACAGATAACTGGGTGACAGTTCACTGGTACAGATAACTGGGTGACAGTTCATTGGTACAGATCACTGGGTGACAGTTCATTGGTACGGATCACTGGGTGACAGTTCACTGGTACAGATCACGGGGTGACAGTTCATTGGTACAGATCACTGGGTGACAGATCATTGGTACAGATCACGGGGTGACAGTTCATTGGTACAGATCACTGGGTGACAGTTCACTGGTACAGATCACTGGGTGACAGTTCACTGGTACAGATCACGGGGTGACAGTTCATTGGTACAGATCACTGGGTGACAGTTCATTGGTACAGATCACTGGGTGACAGTTCATTGGTACAGATAACGGGTGACAGTTCATTGGTACAGATCACTGGGTGACAGTTCATTGGTACAGATCACTGGGTGACAGTTCATTGGTACAGATAACGGGGTGACAGTTCATTGGTACAGATCACTGGGTGACAGTTCACTGGTACAGATCACTGGGTGACAGTTCACTGGTACAGATCACTGGGTGACAGTTCATTGGTACAGATCACTGGGTGACAGTTCATTGGTACAGATCACTGGTGACAGTTCACTGGTACAGATCACTGGGTGACAGTTCATTGGTACAGATCACTGGGTGACAGTTCATTGGTACAGATAACTGGGTGATAGTTCATTGGTACAGATCACTGGGTGACAGTTCACTGGTACAGATCACTGGGTGACAGTTCATTGGTACAGATAACTGGGTGACAGTTCATTGGTACAGATCACGGGGTGACAGTTCATTGGTACAGATCACTGGGTGACAGTTCACTGGTACAGATCACTGGGTGACAGTTCATTGGTACAGATAACTGGGTGACAGTTCACTGGTACAGATAACTGGGTGACAGTTCACTGGTACAGATCACTGGGTGACAGTTCATTGGTACAGATCACTGGGTGACAGTTCACTGGTACAGATCACTGGGTGACAGTTCACTGGTACAGATCACTGGGTGACAGTTCACTGGTACAGATCACGGGGTGACAGTTCATTGGTACAGATCACGGGGTGACAGTTCATTGGTACAGATCACTGGGTGACAGTTCACTGGTACAGATCACTGGGTGACAGTTCACTGGTACAGATCACGGGGTGACAGTTCATTGGTACAGATCACTGGGTGACAGTTCATTGGTACAGATCACTGGGTGACAGTTCATTGGTACAGATCACTGGGTGACAGTTCATTGGTACAGATAACTGGGTGACAGTTCATTGGTAGAGATCACGGGGTGACAGTTCATTGGTACAGATCACTGGGTGACAGTTCACTGGTACAGATCACTGGGTGACAGTTCATTGGTACAGATAACTGGGTGACAGTTCACTGGTACAGATAACTGGGTGACAGTTCATTGGTACAGATCACTGGGTGACAGTTCATTGGTACAGATCACTGGGTGACAGTTCACTGGTACAGATCACGGGGCGACAGTTCATTGGTACAGATCACTGGGTGACAGTTCATTGGAACAGATCACGGGGTGACAGTTCATTGGTACAGATCACGGGGTGACAGTTCATTGTACAGATCACTGGGTGACAGTTCACTGGTACAGATCACTGGGTGACAGTTCACTGGTACAGATCACGGGTGACAGTTCATTGGTACAGATCACTGGGTGACAGTTCATTGGTACAGATCACTGGGTGACAGTTCATTGGTACAGATAACGGGGTGACAGTTCATTGGTACAGATCACTGGGTGACAGTTCACTGGTACAGATCACTGGGTGACAGTTCATTGGTACAGATCACTGGGTGACAGTTCATTGGTACAGATCACTGTGTGACAGTTCATTGGTACAGATCACTGGGTGACAGTTCATTGGTACAGATCACGGGGTGACAGTTCATTGGTACAGATCACGGGGTGACAGTTCACTGGTACAGATCACGGGGTGACAGTTCATTGGTACAGATCACTGGGTGACAGTTCATTGGTACAGATCACGGGGTGACAGTTCATTGGTACAGATCACTGGGTGACAGTTCACTGGTACAGATCACTGGGGTGACAGTTCATTGGTACAGATCACTGGGTGACAGTTCATTGGTACAGATCACGGGGTGACAGTTCATTGGTACAGATCACTTGGGTGACAGTTCATTGGTACAGATCACTGGGTGACAGTTCACTGGTACAGATCACTGGGTGACAGTTCATTGGTACAGATCACTGGGTGTCAGTTCATTGGTACAGATCACTGGGTGACAGTTCATTGGTACAGATCACTGGGTGACAGTTCACTGGTACAGATCACGGGGTGACAGTTCACTGGTACAGATCACTGGGTGACAGTTCATTGGTACAGATCACGGGGTGACAGTTCATTGGTACAGATCACGGGGTGACAGTTCATTGGTACAGATCACTGGGTGACAGTTCACTGGTACAGATCACTGGTGACAGTTCACTGGTACAGATCACGGGGTGACAGTTCATTGGTACAGATCACTGGGTGACAGTTCATTGGTACAGATCACTGGGTGACAGTTCATTGGTACAGATCACTGGGTGACAGTTCATTGGTACAGATAACTGGGTGACAGTTCATTGGTAGAGATCACGGGGTGACAGTTCATTGGTACAGATCACTGGGTGACAGTTCACTGGTACAGATCACTGGGTGACAGTTCATTGGTACAGATAACTGGGTGACAGTTCACTGGTACAGATAACTGGGTGACAGTTCATTGGTACAGATCACTGGGTGACAGTTCATTGGTACAGATCACTGGGTGACAGTTTCACTGGTACAGATCACGGGGCGACAGTTCATTGGTACAGATCACTGGGTGACAGTTCATTGGAACAGATCACGGGGTGACAGTTCATTGGTACAGATCACGGGTGACAGTTCATTGGTACAGATCACTGGGTGACAGTTTACTGGTACAGATCACTGGGTGACAGTTCACTGGTACAGATCACGGGGTTACAGTTCATTGGTACAGATCACTGGGTGACAGTTCATTGGTACAGATCACTGGGTGACAGTTCATTGGTACAGATAACGGGGTGACAGTTCATTGGTACAGATCACTGGGTGACAGTTCACTGGTACAGATCACTGGGTGACAGTTCATTGGTACAGATCACTGGGTGACAGTTCATTGGTACAGATCACTGTGTGACAGTTCATGGTACAGATCACTGGGTGACAGTTCATTGGTACAGATAACGGGGTGACAGTTCATTGGTACAGATCACGGGGTGACAGTTCACTGGTACAGATCACGGGGTGACAGTTCACTGGTACAGATCACTGGGTGACAGTTCATTGGTACAGATCACGGGGTGACAGTTCATTGGTACAGATCACTGGGTGACAGTTCACTGGTACAGATCACGGGGTGACAGTTCATTGGTACAGATCACTGGGTGACAGTTCATTAGTACAGATCACGGGGTGACAGTTCATTGGTACAGATCACTGGGTGACAGTTCATTGGTACAGATCACTGGGTGACAGTTCACTGGTACAGATCACTGGGTGACAGTTCATTGGTACAGATCACTGGGTGTCAGTTCATTGGTACAGATCACTGGGTGACAGTTCATTGGTACAGATCACTGGGTGACATTTCATTGGTACAGATAACTGGGTGACAGTTCATTGGTACAGATCACTGGGTGACAGTTCATTGGTACAGATCACTGGGTGACAGTTCATTGGTACAGATCACTGGGTGACAGTTCATTGGTACAGATCACTGGGTGACAGTTCACTGGTACAGATCACTGGGTGACAGTTCATTGGTACAGATCACTGGGTGACTGTTCATTGGTACAGATCACTGGGTGACAGTTCACTGGTACAGATCACGGGGTGACAGTTCATTGGTACAGATCACTGGGTGACAGTTCACTGGTACAGATCACTGGGTGACAGTTCATTGGTACAGATAACTGGGTGACAGTTCACTGGTACAGATCACTGGGTGACAGTTCACTGGTACAGATCACTGGGTGACAGTTCATTGGTACAGATCACTGGGTGACAGTTCATTGGTACAGATCACTGGGTGACAGTTCATTGGTACAGATCACTGGGTGACAGTTCACTGGTACAGATCACTGGGTGACAGTTCATTGGTACAGATCACTGGGTGATAATTCACTGGTACAGATCACTGGGTGACAGTTCATTGGTACAGATCACTGGGTGACAGTTCACTGGTACAGATCACTGGGTGACAGTTCATTGGTACAGATCACTGGGTGACAGTTCATTGGTACAGATAACTGGGTGACAGTTCATTGGTACAGATCACGGGGTGACAGTTCATTGGTACAGATCACTGGGTGACAGTTCACTGGTACAGATCACTGGGTGACAGTTCATTGGTACAGATAACTGGGTGACAGTTCACTGGTACAGATAACTGGGTGACAGTTCATTGGTACAGATCACTGGGTGACAGTTCATTGGTACGGATCACTGGGTGACAGTTCACTGGTACAGATCACGGGGTGACAGTTCATTGGTACAGATCACTGGGTGACAGATCATTGGTACAGATCACGGGTGACAGTTCATTGGTACAGATCACTGGGTGACAGTTCACTGGTACAGATCACTGGGTGACAGTTCACTGGTACAGATCACGGGGTGACAGTTCATTGGTACAGATCACTGGGTGACAGTTCATTGGTACAGATCACTGGGTGACAGTTCATTGGTACAGATACGGGGTGACAGTTCATTGGTACAGATCACTGGGTGACAGTTCACTGGTACAGATCACTGGTGACAGTTCATTGGTACAGATCACTGGGTGACAGTTCATTGGTACAGATCACTGGGTGACAGTTCATTGGTACAGATAACGGGGTGACAGTTCATTGGTACAGATCACTGGGTGACAGTTCACTGGTACAGATCACTGGGTGACAGTTCACTGGAACAGATCACTGGGTGACAGTTCATTGGTACAGATCACTGGGTGACAGTTCATTGGTACAGATCACTGGGTGACAGTTCACTGGTACAGATCACTGGGTGACAGTTCATTGGTACAGATCACTGGGTGACAGTTCATTGGTACAGATACTGGGTGACAGTTCACTGGTACAGATCACTGGGTGACAGTTCATTGGTACAGATCACTGGGTGACAGTTCATTGGTACAGATCACTGGGTGACAGTTCACTGGTACAGATCACGGGGTGACAGTTCACTGGTACAGATCACTGGGTGACAGTTCATTGGTACAGATCACGGGGTGACAGTTCATTGGTACAGATCACGGGGTGACAGTTCATTGGTACAGATCACTGGGTGACAGTTCACTGGTACAGATCACTGGGTGACAGTTCACTGGTACAGATCACGGGGTGACAGTTCATTGGTACAGATCACTGGGTGACAGTTCATTGGTACAGATCACTGGGTGACAGTTCATTGGTACAGATCACTGGGTGACAGTTCATTGGTACAGATAACGGGGTGACAGTTCATTGGTACAGATCACTGGGTGACAGTTCACTGGTACAGATCACTGGGTGACAGTTCATTGGTACAGATCACTGGGTGACAGTTCATTGGTACAGATCACTGGGTGACAGTTCATTGGTACAGATCACTGGGTGACAGTTTATTGGTACAGATAACTGGGTGACAGTTCATTGGTACAGATCACTGGGTGACAGTTCATTGGTACAGATTACTGGGTGACAGTTCACTGGTACAGATAACGGGTGACAGTTCATTGGTACAGATCACGGGGTGACAGTTCACTTGTACAGATCACGGGGTGACAGTTCATTGGTACAGATCACTGGGTGACAGTTCATTGGTACAGATCACGGGGTGACAGTTCATTGGTACAGATCACGGGGTGACAGTTCATTGGTACAGATCACTGGGTGACAGTTCCTGTACAGATCACTGGGTGACAGTTCATTGGTACAGATCACTGGGTGACAGTTCATTGGTACAGATCACTGGGTGACAGTTTCATTGGTACAGATCACTTGGTGACAGTTCACTGGTACAGATCACGGGGTGACAGTTCATTGGTACAGATCACTGGGTGACAGTTCATTGGTACAGATCACGGGTGACAGTTCATTGTACAGATCACTGGGTGACAGTTCATTGGTACAGATCACTGGGTGACAGTTCACTGGTACAGATCACTGGGTGACAGTTCATTGGTACAGATCACTGGGTGTCAGTTCATTGGTACAGATCACTGGGTGACAGTTCATTGGTACAGATCACTGGTGACAATTCATTGGTACAGATAACTGGGTGAAAGTTCATTGGTACAGATCACTGGGTGACAGTTCATTGGTACAGATCACTGGGTGACAGTTCATTGGTACAGATCACTGGGTGACAGTTCACTGGTACAGATCACTGGGTGACAGTTCACTGGTACAGATCACTGGGTGACAGTTCACTGGTACAGATCACTGGGTGACAGTTCATTGGTACAGATCACTGGGTGACAGTTCATTGGTACAGATCACTGGGTGACAGTTCACTGGTACAGATCACGGGGTGACAGTTCATTGGTACAGATCACTGGGTGACAGTTCACTGGTACAGATCACTGGGTGACAGTTCATTGGTACAGATAACTGGGTGACAGTTCACTGGTACAGATCACTGGGTGACAGTTCATTGGTACAGATCACGGGGTGACAGTTCATTGGTACAGATCACTGGGTGACAGTTCATTGGTACAGATCACTGGGTGACAGTTCACTGGTACAGATCACTGGGTGACAGTTCACTGGTACAGATCACTGGGTGACAGTTCATTGGTACAGATCACTGGGTGACAGTTCACTGGTACAGATCACTGGGTGACAGTTCATTGGTACAGATCACTGGGTGACAGTTCATTGGTACAGATAACTGGGTGACAGTTCATTGGTACAGATCACGGGGTGACAGTTCATTGGTACAGATCACTGGGTGACAGTTCACTGGTACAGATCACTGGGTGACAGTTCATTGGTACAGATAACTGGGTGACAGTTCACTGGTACAGATAACTGGGTGACAGTTCATTGGTACAGATCACTGGGTGACAGTTCATTGGTACAGATCACTGGGTGACAGTTCACTGGTACAGATCACGGGGTGACAGTTCATTGGTACAGATCACTGGGTGACAGTTCATTGGTACAGATCACGGGGTGACAGTTCATTGGTACAGATCACTGGGTGACAGTTCACTGGTACAGATCACTGGGTGACAGTTCACTGGTACAGATCACGGGGTGACAGTTCATTGGTACAGATCACTGGGTGACAGTTCATTGGTACAGATCACTGGGTGACAGTTCATTGGTACAGATAACGGGGTGACAGTTCATTGGTACAGATCACTGGGTGACAGTTCACTGGTACAGATCACTGGGTGACAGTTCATTGGTACAGATCACTGGGTGACAGTTCATTGGTACAGATCACTGGGTGACAGTTCATTGGTACAGATCACTGGGTGACAGTTCATTGGTACAGATCACTGGGTGACAGTTCATTGGTACAGATCACGGGGTGACAGTTCATTGGTACAGATCACGGGGTGACAGTTCACTGGTACAGATCACGGGGTGACAGTTCATTGGTACAGATCAATGGGTGACAGTTCATTGGTACAGATCACGGGGTGACAGTTCATTGGTACAGATCACGGGGTGACAGTTCATTGGTACAGATCACTGGGTGACAGTTCACTGGTACAGATCACTGGGTGACAGTTCACTGGTACAGATCACTGGGTGACAGTTCACTGGTACAGATCACTGGGTGACAGTTCATTGGTACAGATCACTGGGTGACAGTTCACTGGTACAGATCACTTGGTGACAGTTCACTGGTACAGATCACGGGGTGACAGTTCATTGGTACAGATCACTGGGTGACAGTTCATTGGTACAGATCACGGGGTGACAGTTCATTGGTACAGATCACTGGTTGACAGTTCATTGGTACAGATCACTGGGTGACAGTTCACTGGTACAGATCACTGGGTGACAGTTCATTGGTACAGATCACTGGGTGTCAGTTCATTGGTACAGATCACTGGGTGACAGTTCATTGGTACAGATCACTGGGTGACAGTTCATTGGTACAGATCACTGGTGACAGTTCATTGGTACAGATCACTGGGTGACAGTTCATTGGTACAGATCACTGGGTGACAGTTCACTGGTACAGATCACTGGGTGACAGTTCACTGGTACAGATCACTGGGTGACAGTTCATTGGTACAGATCACTGGGTGACAGTTCATTGGTACAGATCAGTGGGTGACAGTTCATTGGTACAGATCACTGGGTGACAGTTCACTGGTACAGATCACGGGGTGACAGTTCATTGGTACAGATCACTGGGTGACAGTTCACTGGTACAGATCACTGGGTGACAGTTCATTGGTACAGATAACTGGGTGACAGTTCACTGGTACAGATCACTGGGTGACAGTTTATTGGTACAGATCACGGGGTGACAGTTCATTGGTACAGATCACTGGGTGACAGTTCATTGGTACAGATCACTGGGTGACAGTTCATTGGTACAGATCACTGGGTGACAGTTCACTGGTACAGATCACTGGGTGACAGTTCATTGGTACAGATCACTGGGTGATAGTTCACTGGTACAGATCACTGGGTGACAGTTCACTGGTACAGATCACTGGGTGACAGTTCATTGGTACAGATCACTGGGTGACAGTTCATTGGTACAGATCACTGGGTGACAGTTCACTGGTACAGATCACTGGTGACAGTTCATTGGTACAGATCACTGGGTGACAGTTCATTGGTACAGATCACTGGGTGACAGTTCACTGGTACAGATCACTGGGTGACAGTTCACTGGTACAGATCACGGGGTGACAGTTCACTGGTACAGATCACTGGGTGACAGTTCATTGGTACAGATCACTGGGTGACAGTTCATTGGTACAGATCACTGGGTGACAGTTCACTGGTACAGATCACTGGGTGACAGTTCACTGGTACAGATCACTGGGTGACAGTTCATTGGTACAGATCACTGGGTGACAGTTCATGGTACAGATCAGTGGGTGACAGTTCATTGGTACAGATCACTGGGTGACAGTTCACTGGTACAGATCACGGGGTGACAGTTCATTGGTACAGATCACTGGGTGACAGTTCACTGGTACAGATCACTGGGTGACAGTTCATTGGTACAGATCACTGGGTGACAGTTCACTGGTACAGATCACTGGGTGACAGTTCATTGGTACAGATCACTGGGTGACAGTTCATTGGTACAGATCACTGGGTGACAGTTCATTGGTACAGATCACTGGGTGACAGTTCATTGGTACAGATCACTGGGTGACAGTTCACTGGTACAGATCACTGGGTGACAGTTCACTGGTACAGATCACTGGGTGATAGTTCACTGGTACAGATCACTGGGTGACAGTTCACTGGTACAGATCACTGGGTGACAGTTCATTGGTACAGATCACTGGGTGACAGTTCATTGGTACAGATCACTGGGTGACAGTTCACTGGTACAGATCACTTGGTGACAGTTCATTGGTACAGATCACTGGGTGACAGTTCATTGGTACAGATCACTGGGTGACAGTTCACTGGTACAGATCACTGGGTGACAGTTCATTGGTACAGATCACGGGGTGACAGTTCACTGGTACAGATCACTGGGTGACAGTTCATTGGTACAGATCACTGGGTGACAGTTCACTGGTACAGATCACTGGGTGACAGTTCATTGGTACAGATCACGGGGTGACAGTTCACTGGTACAGATCACTGGATGACAGTTCATTGGTACAGATCACTGGGTGACAGTTCATTGGTACAGATCACTGGGTGACAGTTCATTGGTACAGATCACTGGGTGACAGTTCACTGGTACAGATCACTGGGTGACAGTTCATTGGTACAGATCACTGGGTGACAGTTCATTGGTACAGATAAATGGGTGACAGTTCACTGGTACAGATCACGGGGTGACAGTTCATTGGTACAGATCACTGGGTGACAATTCACTGGTACAGATCACTGGGTGACAGTTCATTGGTACAGATCACTGGGTGACAGTTCATTGGTACAGATCACTGGGTGACAGTTCACTGGTACAGATCACTGGGTGACAGTTCATTGGTACAGATCACGGGGTGACAGTTCACTGGTACAGATCACTGGGTGACAGTTCATTGGTACAGATCACTGGGTGACAGTTCACTGGTACAGATCACTGGGTGACAGTTCATTGGTACAGATCACTGGGTGACAGTTCACTGGTACAGATCACTGGGTGACAGTTCACTGGTACAGATAACTGGGTGACAGTTCATTGGTACAGATCACGGGGTGACAGTTCATTGGTACAGATAACTGGGTGACAGTTCATTGGTACAGATCACTGGGTGACAGTTCATTGGTACAGATCACGGGGTGACAGTTCATTGGTACAGATCACTGGGTGACAGTTCATTGGTACAGATCACTGGGTGACAGTTCATTGGTACAGATCACTGGGTGACAGTTCATTGGTACAGATCACTGGGTGACAGTTCACTGGTACAGATCACTGGGTGACAGTTCATTGGTACAGATCACTGGGTGACAGTTCACTGGTACAGATCACTGGGTGACAGTTCATTGGTACAGATCACTGGGTGACAGTTCATTGGTACAGATCACTGGGTGACAGTTCACTGGTACAGATCACTGGGTGACAGTTCACTGGTACAGATCACGGGGTGACAGTTCACTGGTACAGATCACTGGGTGACAGTTCATTGGTACAGATCACTGGGTCACAGTTCATTGGTACAGATCACGGGGTGACAGTTCATTGGTACAGATCACTGGGTGACAGTTCATTGGTACAGATCACGGGGTGACAGTTCACTGGTACAGATCACTGGGTGACAGTTCATTGGTACAGATCACGGGGTGACAGTTCATTGGTACAGATCACTGGGTGACAGTTCATTGGTACAGATCACTGGGTGACAGTTCATTGGTACAGATCACGGGGTGACAGTTCATTGGTACAGATCACTGGGTGACAGTTCACTGGTACAGATCACGGGGTGACAGTTCATTGGTACAGATCACGGGGTGACAGTTCATTGGTACAGATCACTGGGTGACAGTTCACTGGTACAGATCACTGGGTGACAGTTCATTGGTACAGATCACTGGGTGACAGTTCATTGGTACAGATCACTGGGTGACAGTTCATTGGTACAGATCACTGGGTGACAGTTCATTGGTACAGATCACTGGGTGACAGTTCACTGGTACAGATCACTGGGTGACAGTTCATTGGTACAGATCACTGGGTGACAGTTCATTGGTACAGATCACTGGGTGACAGTTCATTGGTACAGATCACTTGGTGACAGTTCACTGGTACAGATCACGGGGTGACAGTTCATTGGTACAGATCACTGGGTGACAGTTCATTGGTACAGATAACGGGGTGACAGTTCATTGGTACAGATCACTGGGTGACAGTTCACTGGTACAGATCACTGGGTGACAGTTCATTGGTACAGATCACTGGGTGACAGTTCATTGGTACAGATCACTGTGTGACAGTTCATTGGTACAGATCACTGGGTGACAGTTCATTGGTACAGATAACGGGGTGACAGTTCATTGGTACAGATCACGGGGTGACAGTTCACTGGTACAGATCACGGGGTGACAGTTCACTGGTACAGATCACTGGGTGACAGTTCATTGGTACAGATCACGGGGTGACAGTTCATTGGTACAGATCACGGGGTGACAGTTCATTGGTACAGATCACTGGGTGACAGTTCACTGGTACAGATCACGGGGTGACAGTTCATTGGTACAGATCACTGGGTGACAGTTCATTGGTACAGATCACGGGGTGACAGTTCATTGGTACAGATCACTGGGTGACAGTTCATTGGTACAGATCACTGGGTGACAGTTCACTGGTACAGATCACTGGGTGACAGTTCATTGGTACAGATCACTGGGTGTCAGTTCATTGGTACAGATCACTGGGTGACAGTTCATTGGTACAGATCACTGGGTGACATTTCATTGGTACAGATCACTGGGTGACAGTTCATTGGTACAGATCACTGGGTGACAGTTCATTGGTACAGATCACTGGGTGACAGTTCATTGGTACAGATCACTGGGTGACAGTTCATTGGTACAGATCACTGGGTGACAGTTCACTGGTACAGATCACTGGGTGACAGTTCATTGGTACAGATCACTGGGTGACAGTTCATTGGTACAGATCACTGGGTGACAGTTCATTGGTACAGATCACTGGGTGACAGTTCATTGGTACAGATCACTGGGTGACAGTTCATTGGTACAGATCACTGGGTGACAGTTCACTGGTACAGATCACGGGGTGACAGTTCATTGGTACAGATCACTGGGTGACAGTTCACTGGTACAGATCACTGGGTGACAGTTCATTGGTACAGATAACTGGGTGACAGTTCACTGGTACAGATCACTGGGTGACAGTTCATTGGTACAGATCACTGGGTGACAGTTCATTGGTACAGATCACTGGGTGACAGTTCATTGGTACAGATCACTGGGTGACAGTTCACTGGTACAGATCACTGGGTGACAGTTCATTGGTACAGATCACTGGGTGATAATTCACTGGTACAGATCACTGGGTGACAGTTCATTGGTACAGATCACTGGGTGACAGTTCACTGGTACAGATCACTGGGTGACAGTTCATTGGTACAGATCACTGGGTGACAGTTCATTGGTACAGATAACTGGGTGACAGTTCATTGGTACAGATCACGGGGTGACAGTTCATTGGTACAGATCACTGGGTGACAGTTCACTGGTACAGATCACTGGGTGACAGTTCATTGGTACAGATAACTGGGTGACAGTTCACTGGTACAGATAACTGGGTGACAGTTCATTGGTACAGATCACTGGGTGACAGTTCATTGGTACAGATCACTGGGTGACAGTTCACTGGTACAGATCACGGGGTGACAGTTCACTGGTACAGATCACTGGGTGACAGATCATTGGTACAGATCACGGGGTGACAGTTCATTGGTACAGATCACTGGGTGACAGTTCACTGGTACAGATCACTGGGTGACAGTTCACTGGTACAGATCACGGGGTGACAGTTCATTGGTACAGATCACTGGGTGACAGTTCATTGGTACAGATCACTGGGTGACAGTTCATTGGTACAGATCACGGGGTGACAGTTCATTGGTACAGATCACTGGGTGACAGTTCACTGGTACAGATCACTGGGTGACAGTTCATTGGTACAGATCACTGGGTGACAGTTCATTGGTACAGATCACTGGGTGACAGTTCATTGGTACAGATAACGGGGTGACAGTTCATTGGTACAGATCACTGGGTGACAGTTCACTGGTACAGATCACTGGGTGACAGTTCACTGGTACAGATCACTGGGTGACAGTTCACTGGTACAGATCACTGGGTGACAGTTCATTGGTACAGATCACTGGGTGACAGTTCACTGGTACAGATCACTGGGTGACAGTTCATTGGTACAGATCACTGGGTGACAGTTCATTGGTACAGATAACTGGGTGATAGTTCATTGGTACAGATCACGGGGTGACAGTTCACTGGTACAGATCACTGGGTGACAGTTCATTGGTACAGATAACTGGGTGACAGTTCATTGGTACAGATCACGGGGTGACAGTTCATTGGTACAGATCACTGGGTGACAGTTCACTGGTACAGATCACTGGGTGACAGTTCATTGGTACAGATAACTGGGTGACAGTTCACTGGTACAGATAACTGGGTGACAGTTCATTGGTACAGATCACTGGGTGACAGTTCATTGGTACAGATCACTGGGTGACAGTTCACTGGTACAGATCACGGGGTGACAGTTCACTGGTGCAGATCACTGGGTGACAGTTCATTGGTACAGATCACGGGGTGACAGTTCATTGGTACAGATCACGGGGTGACAGTTCATTGGTACAGATCACTGGGTGACAGTTCACTGGTACAGATCACTGGGTGACAGTTCACTGGTACAGATCACGGGGTGACAGTTCATTGGTACAGATCACTGGGTGACAGTTCATTGGTACAGATCACTGGGTGACAGTTCATTGGTACAGATCACTGGGTGACAGTTCACTGGTACAGATCACTGGGTGACAGTTCATTGGTACAGATCACTGGGTGACAGTTCATTGGTACAGATCACTTGGTGACAGTTCACTGGTACAGATCACGGGGTGACAGTTCATTGGTACAGATCACTGGGTGACAGTTCATTGGTACAGATCACGGGGTGACAGTTCATTGGTACAGATCACTGGGTGACAGTTCATTGGTACAGATCACTGGGTGACAGTTCACTGGTACAGATCACTGGGTGACAGTTCATTGGTACAGATCACTGGGTGTCAGTTCATTGGTACAGATCACTGGGTGACAGTTCATTGGTACAGATCACTGGGTGACAATTCATTGGTACAGATAACTGGGTGACAGTTCATTGGTACAGATCACTGGGTGACAGTTCATTGGTACAGATCACTGGGTGACAGTTCATTGGTACAGATCACTGGGTGACAGTTCACTGGTACAGATCACTGGGTGACAGTTCACTGGTACAGATCACTGGGTGACAGTTCATTGGTACAGATCACTGGGTGACAGTTCATTGGTACAGATCACTGGGTGACAGTTCATTGGTACAGATCACTGGGTGACAGTTCACTGGTACAGATCACGGGGTGACAGTTCATTGGTACAGATCACTGGGTGACAGTTCACTGGTACAGATAACTGGGTGACAGTTCATTGGTACAGATCACGGGGTGACAGTTCATTGGTACAGATCACTGGGTGACAGTTCATTGGTACAGATAACTGGGTGACAGTTCATTGGTACAGATCACGGGGTGACAGTTCATTGGTACAGATCACTGGGTGACAGTTCACTGGTACAGATCACTGGGTGACAGTTCATTGGTACAGATCACTGGGTGACAGTTCACTGGTACAGATCACTGGGTGACAGTTCATTGGTACAGATAACTGGGTGACAGTTCACTGGTACAGATTACTGGGTGACAGTTCATTGGTACAGATCACTGGGTGACAGTTCATTGGTACAGATCACTGGGTGACAGTTCACTGGTACAGATCACGGGGTGACAGTTTATTGGTACAGATCACTGGGTGACAGTTCATTGGAACAGATCACGGGGTGACAGTTCATTGGTACAGATCACGGGGTGACAGTTCATTGGTACAGATCACTGGGTGACAGTTCACTGGTACAGATCACTGGGTGACAGTTCACTGGTACAGATCACGGGGTGACAGTTCATTGGTACAGATCACTGGGTGACAGTTCATTGGTACAGATCACTGGGTGACAGTTCATTGGTACAGATAACGGGGTGACAGTTCATTGGTACAGATCACTGGGTGACAGTTCACTGGTACAGATCACTGGGTGACAGTTCATTGGTACAGATCACTGTGTGACAGTTCATTGGTACAGATCACTGGGTGACAGTTCACTGGTACAGATAACTGGGTGACAGTTCATTGATACAGATCACTGGGTGACAGTTCATTGGTACAGATCACTGGGTGACAGTTCATTGGTACAGATCACGGGGTGACAGTTCATTGGTACAGATCACTGGGTGACAGTTCACTGGTACAGATCACTGGGTGACAGTTCATTGGTACAGATCACTGGGTGACAGTTCATTGGTACAGATCACTGGGTGACAGTTCATTGGTACAGATTACTGGGTGACAGTTCACTGGTACAGATAACGGGGTGACAGTTCATTGGTACAGATCACGGGGTGACAGTTCACTTGTACAGATCACGGGGTGACAGTTCATTGGTACAGATCACTGGGTGACAGTTCATTGGTACAGATCACGGGGTGACAGTTCATTGGTACAGATCACGGGGTGACAGTTCATTGGTACAGATCACTGGGTGACAGTTCACTGGTACAGATCACTGGGTGACAGTTCATTGGTACAGATCACTGGGTGACAGTTCATTGGTACAGATCACTGGGTGACAGTTCATTGGTACAGATCACTTGGTGACAGTTCACTGGTACAGATCACGGGGTGACAGTTCATTGGTACAGATCACTGGGTGACAGTTCATTGGTACAGATCACGGGGTGACAGTTCATTGGTACAGATCACTGGGTGACAGTTCATTGGTACAGATCACGGGGTGACAGTTCATTGGTACAGATCACTGGGTGACAGTTCATTGGTACAGATCACTGGGTGACAGTTCATTGGTACAGATCACTGGGTGACAGTTCATTGGTACAGATAACTGGGTGACAGTTCACTGGTACAGATCACGGGGTGACAGTTCATTGGTACAGATCACTGGGTGACAGTTCACTGGTACAGATCACTGGGTGACAGTTCATTGGTACAGATCACTGGGTGACAGTTCATTGGTACAGATCACTGGGTGACAGTTCACTGGTACAGATCACGGGGTGACAGTTCACTGGTACAGATCACTGGGTGACAGTTCACTGGTACAGATCACTGGGTGACAATTCACTGGTACAGATCACTGGGTGACAGTTCATTGGTACAGATCACTGGGTGACAGTTCATTGGTACAGATCACTGGGTGACAGTTCACTGGTACAGATCACTGGGTGACAGTTCATTGGTACAGATCACGGGGTGACAGTTCACTGGTACAGATCACTGGGTGACAGTTCATTGGTACAGATCACTGGGTGACAGTTCACTGGTACAGATCACTGGGTGACAGTTCATTGGTACAGATCACTGGGTGACAGTTCATTGGTACAGATCACTGGGTGACAGTTCACTGGTACAGATCACTGGGTGACAGTTCACTGGTACAGATAACTGGGTGACAGTTCACTGGTACAGATCACGGGGTGACAGTTCATTGGTACAGATCACTGGGTGACAGTTCATTGGTACAAATCACTGGGTGACAGTTCATTGGTACAGATCACGGGGTGACAGTTCATTGGTACAGATCACTGGGTGACAGTTCATTGGTACAGATCACTGGGTGACAGTTCATTGGTACAGATCACTGGGTGACAGTTCACTGGTACAGATCACTGGGTGACAGTTCATTGGTACAGATCACTGGGTGACAGTTCACTGGTACAGATCACTGGGTGACAGTTCATTGGTACAGATCACTGGGTGACAGTTCATTGGTACAGATCACTGGGTGACGGTTCACTGGTACAGATAACTGGGTGACAGTTCACTGGTACAGATCACGGGGTGACAGTTCATTGGTACAGATCACTGGGTGACAGTTCATTGGTACAGATCACTGGGTGACAGTTCATTGGTACAGATCACGGGGTGACAGTTCATTGGTACAGATCACTGGGTGACAGTTCATTGGTACAGATCACGGGGTGACAGTTCACTGGTACAGATCACTGGGTGACAGTTCATTGGTACAGATCACGGGGTGACAGTTCATTGGTACAGATCACTGGGTGACAGTTCATTGGTACAGATCACTGGGTGACAGTTCATTGGTACAGATCACGGGGTGACAGTTCATTGGTACAGATCACTGGGTGACAGTTCATTGGTACAGATCACGGGGTGACAGTTCACTGGTACAGATCACTGGGTGACAGTTCATTGGTACAGATCACGGGGTGACAGTTCATTGGTACAGATCACTGGGTGACAGTTCACTGGTACAGATCACTGGGTGACAGTTCATTGGTACAGATCACTGGGTGACAGTTCATTGGTACAGATCACTGGGTGACAGTTCACTGGTACAGATCACGGGGTGACAGTTCATTGGTACAGATCACTGGGTGACAGTTCAGTGGTACAGATCACTGGGTGACAGTTCATTGGTACAGATCACGGGGTGACAGTTCACTGGTACAGATCACGGGGTGACAGTTCACTGGTACAGATCACGGGGTGACAGTTCATTGGTACAGATCACTGGGTGACAGTTCATTGGTACAGATCACGGGGTGACAGTTCATTGGTACAGATCACTGGGTGACAGCTCATTGGTACAGATCACTGGGTGACAGTTCACTGGTACAGATCACTGGGTGACAGTTCATTGGTACAGATCAAGGGGTGACAGTTCACTGGTACAGATCACTGGATGACAGTTCATTGGTACAGATCACTGGGTGACAGTTCATTGGTACAGATCACTGGGTGACAGTTCATTGGTACAGATCACTGGGTGACAGTTCACTGGTACAGATCACTGGGTGACAGTTCATTGGTACAGATCACTGGGTGACAGTTCATTGGTACAGATAACTGGGTGACAGTTCACTGGTACAGATCACGGGGTGACAGTTCATTGGTACAGATCACTGGGTGACAGTTCATTGGTACAGATCACTGGGTGACAGTTCACTGGTACAGATCACTGGGTGACAGTTCATTGGTACAGATCACTGGGTGACAGTTCACTGGTACAGATCACTGGGTGACAGTTCATTGGTACAGATAACTGGGTGACAGTTCACTGGTACAGATCACTGGGTGACAGTTCATTGGTACAGATCACTGGGTGACAGTTCATTGGTACAGATCACTGGGTGACAGTTCACTGGTACAGATCACTGGGTGACAGTTCACTGGTACAGATCACTGGGTGACAGTTCATTGGTACAGATCACTGGGTGACAGTTCATTGGTACAGATCACTGGGTGACAGTTCATTGGTACAGATCACGGGGTGACAGTTCATTGGTACAGATCACTGGGTGACAGTTCACTGGTACAGATAACTGGGTGACAGTTCATTGGTACAGATCACTGGGTGACAGTTCATTGGTACAGATCACTGGGTGACAGTTCACTGGTACAGATAACTGGGTGACAGTTCACTGGTACAGATCACTGGGTGACAGTTCATTGGTACAGATCACTGGGTGACAGTTCACTGGTACAGATAACTGGGTGACAGTTCATTGGTACAGATCACTGGGTGACAGTTCATTGGTACAGATCACTGGGTGACAGTTCATTGGTACAGATCATTGGGTGACAGTTCATTGGTACAGATCACTGGGTGACAGTTCATTGGTACAGATCACGGGGTGACAGTTCATTGGTACAGATCACTGGGTGACAGTTCATTGGTACAGATCACTGGGTGACAGTTCACTGGTACAGATCACTGGGTGACAGTTCACTGGTACAGATCACTGGGTGACAGTTCACTGGTACAGATCACGGGGTGACAGTTCACTGGTACAGATCACTGGGTGACAGTTCACTGGTACAGATCACTGGGTGACAGTTCACTGGTACAGATCACGGGGTGACAGTTCATTGGTACAGATCACTGGGTGACAGTTCATTGGTACAGATCACGGGGTGACAGTTCATTGGTACAGATAACTGGGTGACAGTTCACTGGTACAGATCACTGGGTGACAGTTCACTGGTACAGATCACTGGGTGACAGTTCATTGGTACAGATTACGGGGTGACAGTTCGTTGGTACAGATCACTGGGTGACAGTTCATTGGTACAGATCACTGGGTGACAGTTCATTGGTACAGATCACTGGGTGACAGTTCATTGGTACAGATAACTGGGTGACAGTTCATTGGTACAGATCACTGGGTGACAGTTCATTGGTACAGATCACGGGGTGACAGTTCATTGGTACAGATCACTGGGTGGGTGACACTTGGTACTAACCCAGAGATATCACGGACTCTGCCTAGATCCATGCATATCACAGTGTGTGGACTCTGCCTAGATCCATTCATATCACAGTGTATAGACTCTGCCTAGATCCATTCATATCACAGTGTGTGGACTCTGCCTAGATCCATTCATATCACAGTGTGTGGACTCTGCCTAGATCCATTCATATCACAGTGTGTGGACTCTGCCTAGATCCATTCATATCACAGTGTATAGACTCTGCCTAGATCCATTCATATCACAGTGTGTGGACTCTGTCTAGATCCATTCATATCACAGTGTGTGGACTCTGCCTAGATCCATTCATATCACAGTGTGTGGACTCTGCCTAGATCCATTCATATCACAGTTTGTGGACTAGATCCATTCATATCACAGTGTGTGGACTCTGCCTAGATCCATTCATATCACAGTTTGTGGACTAGATCCATTCATATCACAGTGTGTGGACTCTGCCTAGATCCATTCATATCACAGTGTGTGGACTAGATCCATTCATATCACAGTGTGTGGACTAGATCCATTCATATAACAGTGTGTGTGGACTAGATCCATTCATATAACAGTGTGTGGACTCTGCCTAGATCCATTCATATCACAGTGTGTGGACTAGAGCCATTCATATCACAGTGTGTGGACTCTGCCTAGATCCATTCATATCACAGTGTGTGGACTAGATCCATTCATATCACAGTGTGTGGACTAGATCCATTCATATCACAGTTTGTGGACTCTGCCTAGATCCATTCATATCACAGTGTGTAGACTAGATCCATTCATATCGCAGTGTGTGGACTCTACCTAGATCCATTCATATCACAGTGTGTGGACTAGATCCATTCATATCACAGTGTGTGGACTCTACCTAGATCCATTCATATCACAGTGTGTGGACCCCACCTAGATCCATTCATATCACAGTGTGTGGACTAGATCCATACATATCAGTGTGTGGACGCCACCTAGATCCATTCATATCACAGTGTGTGGATGCCACCTAGATCCATTCATATTAGTGTGTGGACTAGAATCATTCATATCACAGTGTGTGGACTCTGCCTAGATCCATTCATATCACAGTGTGTGGACCCCATCTAGATCCATTCATATCACAGTGTGTGGATGCCACCTAGATCCATTCATATCACAGTGTGTGGACTCCACCTAGATCCATTCATATCAGTGTGTGGACTAGATCCATTCATATCACAGTGTGTGGACTCTGCCTAGATCCATTCATATCACAGTGTGTGGACTCTACCTAGATCCATTCATATCACAGTGTGTGGACGCCACCTAGATCCATTCATATCAGTGTGTGGACTAGATCCATTCATATCACAGTGTGTGGACTCTGCCTAGATCCATTCATATCAGTGTGTGGACCCCACCTAGATCCATTCATATCAGTGTGTGGACGCCACCTAGATCCATTCATATCAGTGTGTGGACTAGATCCATTCATATCACAGTGTGTGGACTCTGCCTAGATCCATTCATATCACAGTGTGTGGACTCTACCTAGATCCATTCATATCACAGTGTGTGGACTCTGCCTAGATCCATTCATATCACAGTGTGTGGACTCTGCCTAGATCCATTCATATCACAGTGTGTGCACTAGATCCATTCATATCACAGTGTGTGGACTAGATCCATTCATATCACAGTGTGTGGACTCTGCCTAGATCCATTCATATCACAGTGTGTGCACTAGATCCATTCATATCACAGTGTGTGGACTCTGCCTAGATCCATTCATATCACAGTGTGTGGACTCTGCCTAGATCCATTCATATCACAGTGTGTGGACTAGATTCATTCATATCACAGTGTGTGGACTCTGCCTAGATCCATTCATATCACAGTGTGTGGACTAGATCCATTCATATCACAGTGTGTGGACTCTGTCTAGATCCATTCATATCACAGTGTGTGGACTCTGTCTAGATCCATTCATATCACAGTGTGTGGACTAGATCCATTCATATCACAGTGTGTGGACTCTGCCTAGATCCATTCATATCACAGTGTGTGGACTCTGCCTAGATCCATTCATATCACAGTGTGTGGACTAGATTCATTCATATCACAGTGTGTGGACTCTGCCTAGATCCATTCATATCACAGTGTGTGGACTAGATCCATTCATATCACAGTGTGTGGACTCTGCCTAGATCCATTCATATCACAGTGTGTGGACTAGATCCATTCATATCTCAGTGTGTGTACTCTACCAAGATACATTCATATAACAGTGTGTGGGCTCTGATTAGATCCATTCATATCACAGTGTGTGGGCTCTGATTAGATCCATACATAGCACAGTGTGTGGACTAGATCCATTCATATCAGTGTGTGGACCCTACCTAGATCCATACATATCACAGTGTGTAGACCCTACCTAGATCCATACATATCACAGTGTGTGGACCCTACCTAGATCCGTTCATATCACAGTGTGTGGACCCTACCTAGATCCATTCATATCACAGTGTGTGGACCCTACCTAGATCCGTTCATATCATGTGTGGACCCTTCCTAGATCCGTTCATATCACAGTTTGCGGACCCTTCCTAGATCCGTTCATAGCACAGTGTGTGGGCTCTGATTAGATCCATATATAGCACAGTGTGTGGACTAGATCCATTCATATCACAGTGTGTGGACCCTACCTAGATCCGTTCATATCACGTGTGGACCCTTCCTAGATCCGTTCATATCACAGTTTGTGGACCCTTCCTAGATCCGTTCATAGCACAGTGTGTGGGCTCTGATTAGATCCATATATAGCACAGTGTGTGCCTAGAGGTTTTCTAATTGGTCTTGCCAGCCAAAGTCGGAAAGATAGTGATGGAACGCTATGGCGTCTTGCACAGTGTTTCTGCTTTGGTCCATACTCAATCAATCAAGACTTTCCTTAGCAGAGCCAGAGAAATCTGCCAAATCAGAGAACAAATTAATGTTTTAGAAAAAATGGCTGACAACAAGCTACTCTGGATTAGGCAGAGATACTTTTTATGGGGAAATAAGTCTCATTCATTGATAACTCACCAACTCGACAGCTTTAAACCAGCTCAGTCTATCAAAATAGGCAACTGTGGCTGTTTGATTGGAAAGACATCTATCTTGAAGAATATTCCTAAAGGACTTGAAGATTATTTGTCTGGAATCTTTGGAAGTCAGACAGACTGACGAAAACAAGTTTCAAGAATTGCCGATTTAAATCTTCTACGTTTAAATGAAGAAGTTCAGAGGTGCCTGAATAGACCTATTGAGATAGACAAGATTGAAGAGGTTCCATCAAGTTTGAAAACTGGCAAAAGTGCCGGCCCGGATGGCTACACCAACTTATATTATAAACTCTTCTCTAAGGAATTGTCTTCTCATTTTAAGCTTTTATTTTATTTTATTTTTATTTTTTTACTGCTTTCTCATGGACAAAAGGTCTTAAATAAGGTTTCCAACTCCAATTATAGGCCATGCAGCTTGATCAACACTCCCTAAAGATTCTTTCCAAACTGCTGGCAAATAGATAGAAAAATCTTAAACCTTATCTAATTCAACTGGACCAATGTGGATTCATTCAAGGGAGGAATACAAGTGACAATGTCAGAAAAGTCTTTAATCTGATGGATATCTGTTCTCGCCTTAAACTGAAGAATTTGACACCAGGCCCTTGTAGCCAAAAGTGCCTTATTAAAGGCGGTGTCATTTTACCAAGGCAGAGGGGCGAGTTCCTGCTAGGAGGAGGTGTCTTTGTTGCAGAGGGGACTGAACCTGTTCCTCAGTACAAGGCAGATGGGTTAGTGCCTGCCCAGCAGAGACTTTGCAGCAGAGGGGACGATACCTGCTCCGCGGTGACCTGTTCCAGTGGGTAGAATTGCGAGTCCCTACCCAGGTCACTGCTCTCCATTGGGCTGGCTGCACCTGGAGGTCTTCCAATCTGGTTGACCACTCCTCCTCTGGGTGGTGCAACTAGATCCAGTAGCAAACGGCCCAGGTCTGTCCATTGGTCCTCTGAGGCCGGTCCGGTGTAAATTACCTGGTAGGTTCCCCCCCACTAACGCTACAGAGGCGGGTGCCTGCCACGGGGGGCCGTCACAACGTCTATATTATACAGCCGTCCAGGTGACACTTTGCTGTTTTCTAGGGAACTACTTATCTATGCCGCTCTCCAGATTTTAATTTTTTTTTGTTTCATGGACTGTTTCCCTAATCTTTAAAATTTAGCTTTTTGACAATTCTAAGCTCAACTGCCAACTCTTCTGGTAATCAGCTCTCCTGTCAGAAGATGAATGGGAAAATGATTTTTATGTGGATTCATAAGAACAACTTAAATCTCAACCTGGTTGGGCAATCTTCTAAGATACTGCATGTTTATCATCTAGTTCCTGCTAAAATGGCTCTCATGTATGATGGTGCTTCAGATCGGTGTTTTCAAAGCTGCTGAGATCTTGGTACTTTCATGCACATCTGGTGGTTTTGCCCAAAAGGTAAAACAAATCTGAAACAAACTAAAACAACCTTCTCTCCTTGATTCTTCACAAATCCATACTCCTTAATGCCTCTGAACCTCTTCTTGGTATGAAAGTTGACTCAACCAATAAAAGAAGGATAAGTGTAATGTGCTCAGCTACCAGATCTTCTATTGCAAACGCCCTGATGTCTCCTGGTCTATTATCCTGGACAAGATAACTTTGTTTGTAGAAACGAGTATCTTCGTTCCATAGAACTGGGCAACTATAACGCCTTCCTCTCCATATGGTCTTCTTGGTAGAACAGCAAGTTCTGTAATTTCACCTGGGGCAGGTGCTTTCAAGTTAATAAGTCCGCTATCATCACAGATTTATTTAAAGTTTCCTTATGTAATTCCACCTAGGTCAGGGGCTCTCCTGTGAATAGGTCCGCTATCATCACAGATTTATTTACTGCTGAGAGATGTGTTATTCAAAAGTTATTACAACTCAAACTTGAATTGTTTAGGTGCAGTATCTCAGTGGCCTGAAATGTTACAGTCTGTAAGTCAGCATGTCTCTTTCCAATGGGAGTTAAAGAGAGGGTGTGATGGAGCTCTGTACTGGACTCAGTACCTCCACCAAGGGCTCCCTTCTCCTGGACAAGGACTGCTCTAAGTGATTATCTGCAGCTCCCTGTCCCAATAACTAGACAGCACATACAACTGGGACAAATGACACACTATTGCTCAACAGGCCTTCTTTTATAGGGACAAACAGTAGGGGTTCTGCATTGAATACAATGGGTATCTTCTTGGAGCAATTCTGGCTGGGAAGATAATTTAATTAAGTCCAGACATTGTGACACCTTACAGTCAGTCATAATTCAACACAAAACATAGTTGTCTACACACTTCATCACCAGACTGACCTGTCCAGATTAATCAAGGAAATGTCATTAATAGGTGTAGATAAAATAGTGTCTCCAGACTTCACCAGACTCCGTTAAGAGACCCTATTGTTCTTAATGTCTGCTGTATTATCTGTTAGATAAATATTTGTCACATTTTAAACTTAATTCTGACCAAACAGAATTATGACAACACCATGTACTGAAAAATACAATAAAAGAGAAACAACTGCAAAAATCCTCTGTTTTGGCCAAGTCCCTGACCAATCCAGAAATAAAGTGGACAAGGTGACTCTCGTCCCACCGCCCAACCTGGTTTGTCTTGCTGTAGAGTTACAGTTCTCTAACCAGCTCCTGTGGCCGAACTTGGGCTGAAATGGGTCAGGGGGTAGAGGCAAAGCGTTCTTAGCTCTTTTGGGTACCGTTTGTGTAGTGGTCTGTCAGAGGGGGGTTGGGATCTTTTTAATTAGGTTAGAACATTAGGTTTTAATCTTGTTTATTAAGCCAATTCAATAACATTTTGTAGCTCCAGGTCCAATATAATTTAAGTTTTAGAGATGTAGAAAGCCAGATAAAGTGATGTTTTTCATAAGACTGCTTTCTCAAAATCTATTTATTTTAATTGGGGTACCTTGGCACGGTCAGTGAGCTTACCCATAATTTGGCCAAACTATGAACAAACCCACCATCTTGATGGACAATATTGATCATGTAAATGATATAGATTTAATATATGCCGGATACAGGGCTCCGCTATTTGCAGGATATTGGAATAGATCAGCGCAGGATTCCCTCTTTGGTACTGGGTTCACCCTGTTTGGGAACTGGGAGGGTTCCCTTCATCCTCGCTGCTTCTCTAGTTCTATACCTGTTACGGTTCAGTACACTCAGACACGTTAGGTTTAGGTAAAAACAGTTTTATTGAAGCACACCAGTAATAAAGTAACCCTCACGGGTCCAGTAAATAGCATCAACTGACACAGGACAGGTTACAAGCGGTACCCACACGGGTCCAGTATGGTACACAACACAATACTGACACAGGTCAGGTGCTATCATGATACAGTGTATGAGTCCGATATGTACAGTGGAGCCACAGGCAGAGTGGCTAGCAATAGCTGCGGTACAATGTCATCAAACGCAACAGGAGGCGACAATGGCATAAGAGTAACGGAGGCAATAATAACTAGCATGGTTCCACTACGGTGGACGCCCACTGTGGACTACAATAGGCTGGTCAGAGCTCGTGCCAAACGGAGGCCCAACGGAGAGGTCAACACCAATGCTCTTGCTATACCCCAAAGGGTTAATGTGCTCACTTAAAATGGATGGCAACTGGAAGCGCCCAACTGAACCACATGAACGGTACGCCCTGGATATAGGAAGCAAGCACAATGGTATAGCAAGTGGGATACGAGGCAACGCCCCCGAAGGGGTTAATAATCGCAATGGTCTGGGTAACGGCAACCACGGGAAGCACCCAGCTGATCCTAAAGCGATCAATCGATGCAGCACGGTGTGAAAGGATACTGGCACACTGAGACTCTGAGCCAACTGGTAGGATCAGACCGGGTACCAGAGTACCGGAGACGTGAGACACACTTTCAGGGAACCGTGCAAAGGGAAGCAGCCGGAACTGCCAGATAAAGTCCAACAAACAAGCTGAGAGCAGGAACCACCGCCAAACCGGTTCGGTAACCAGTGTAGGAATGTAGCCAAGCTGAGTCTGAGCAGGAAGCAGGAACGTCAATCTCGCCAGGTCGGTACACGGAGCAGGAACGTCAGCCAGGCCGGGTCAGAACAGGAAGCAGGAACGTCAGCCAATCCGAATCGGTACACAGAATCAGGAGCAAAGACTAATGGCGTGGTCAGGCAGTCCGAGGTCATACACTGGTATCAGAATCACAGAACTAGCGCTAGGCATCAGGTACACCACGAAAGGCATCAGCCAAGTGACAGCCCAGAGTATAAAAAGGCTGTCACTAGGAGGAGCAATACAGCACAGCCAATAGGAGAGCAGCAATATAGAGATGGACAGAATGTAGCTCAGATCACGGGTGCCGTGATAATACCCCATTCAGGTTTACTTTAACACATACATTTTATATATATATATATATATATATATATGAGAGAGAGAGAGAAATTTTTATGGTCAACTGACCAGAGCTGTACATAGGATTATGTAGCAACAGCACAATTTCAGGTCACTGTGATACTGTACCTAAAAATTCAGTCTGAACTGTAATAACTTTGGAATAAAACACCTTCAGCAGTAGAAGTACCCTTCTTTTAATCAGGGGGATAAACACTACAATATAGTTTTTTACATATTAAGCATTACTATCCCTTTAAATAGCCCAGCCTGGTGAGCAGTGTGCCCTGTTTATCAGCTGGCACTTGCAGGTTTGTACAGTCTGTTTGGATTGTGCCTCGTCCTAATGATCTGGTTCATGTGCCTCTCTGACAAACGTTTACATGAACATGTTGGTACGTGACTGAGGTCTGAGATCTCCTGTAAGGTGTAGTCCATCAGGGTTACTTTATTTTCCTTTCTTTTCTTCTCCCGAAATCTCCTGTAAGGTGTAGTCCATCAGGGTTACTTTATTTTCCTTTCTTTTCTTCTCCCGAGATCTCCTGTAAGGTGTAGTCCATCGGGGTTACTTTATTTTCCTTTCTTTTCTTCTCCCGAGATCTCCTGTAAGGTGTAGTCCATCGGGGTTACTTTATTTTCCTTTCTTTTCTTCTCCCGAAATCTCCTGTAAGGTGTAGTCCATCGGGGTTACTTTATTTTCCTTTCTTTTCTTCTCCCGAAATCTCCTGTAAGGTGTAGTCCATCGGGGTTACTTTATTTTCCTTTCTTTTCTTCTCCCGAAATCTCCTGTAAGGTGTAGTCCATCGGGGTTACTTTATTTTCCTTTCTTTTCTTCTCCCGAAATCTCCTGTAAGGTGTAGTCCATCGGGGTTACTTTATTTTCCTTTCTTTTCTTCTCCCGAAATCTCCTGTAAGGTGTAGTCCATCGGGGTTACTTTATTTTCCTTTCTTTTCTTCTCCCGAAATCTCCTGTAAGGTGTAGTCCATCGGGGTTACTTTATTTTCCTTTCTTTTCTTCTCCCGAAATCTCCTGTATGGTGTAGTCCATCGGGGTTACTTTATTTTCCTTTCTTTTCTTCTCCCGAAATCTCCTGTAAGGTGTAGTCCATCGGGGTTACTTTATTTTCCTTTCTTTTCTTCTCCCGAGATCTCCTGTAAGGTGTAGTCCATCAGGGTTACTTTATTTTCCTTTCTTTTCTTCTCCTGAGATCTCCTGTAAGGTGTAGTCCATCAGGGTTACTTTATTTTCCTTTCTTTTCTTCTCCCGAAATCTCCTGTAAGGTGTAGTCCATCAGGGTTACTTTATTTTCCTTTCTTTTCTTCTCCTGAGATCTCCTGTAAGGTGTAGTCCATCAGGGTTACTTTATTTTCCTTTCTTTTCTTCTCCTGAAATCTCCTGTAAGGTGTAGTCCATCAGGGTTACTTTATTTTCCTTTCTTTTCTTCTCCTGAGATCTCCTGTAAGGTGTAGTCCATCGGGGTTACTTTATTTTCCTTTCTTTTCTTCTCCTGAAATCTCCTGTAAGGTGTAGTCCATCGGGGTTAGTTTATTTTCCTTTCTTTTCTTCTCCCGAAATCTCCTGTAAGGTGTAGTCCATCTGGGTTAGTTCAGTTTATTTTCCTTTCTTTTCTTCTCCTGAGATCTCCTGTAAGGTGTAGTCCATCGGGGTTACTTTATTTTCCTTTCTTTTCTTCTCCCGAAATCTCCTGTAAGGTGTAGTCCATCAGGGTTACTTTATTTTCCTTTCTTTTCTTCTCCTGAGATCTCCTGTAAGGTGTAGTCCATCGGGGTTACTTTATTTTCCTTTCTTTTCTTCTCCCGAAATCTCCTGTAAGGTGTAGTCCATCAGGGTTACTTTATTTTCCTTTCTTTTCTTCTCCTGAAATCTCCTGTAAGGTGTAGTCCATCAGGGTTACTTTATTTTCCTTTCTTTTCTTCTCCTGAGATCTCCTGTAAGGTGTAGTCCATCAGGGTTACTTTATTTTCCTTTCTTTTCTTCTCCTGAGATCTCCTGTAAGGTGTAGTCCATCGGGGTTACTTTATTTTCCTTTCTTTTCTTCTCCCGAAATCTCCTGTAAGGTGTAGTCCATCAGGGTTACTTTATTTTCCTTTCTTTTCTTCTCCTGAAATCTCCTGTAAGGTGTAGTCCATCAGGGTTACTTTATTTTCCTTTCTTTTCTTCTCCTGAAATCTCCTGTAAGGTGTAGTCCATCAGGGTTACTTTATTTTCCTTTCTTTTCTTCTCCTGAGATCTCCTGTAAGGTGTAGTCCATCAGGGTTACTTTATTTTCCTTTCTTTTCTTCTCCCGAAATCTCCTGTAAGGTGTAGTCCATCTGGGTTAGTTCAGTTTATTTTCCTTTCTTTTCTTCTCCTGAGATCTCCTGTAAGGTGTAGTCCATCGGGGTTACTTTATTTTCCTTTCTTTTCTTCTCCTGAGATCTCCTGTAAGGTGTAGTCCATCAGGGTTACTTTATTTTCCTTTCTTTTCTTCTCCCGAAATCTCCTGTAAGGTGTAGTCCATCGGGGTTACTTTATTTTCCTTTCTTTTCTTCTCCCGAAATCTCCTGTAAGGTGTAGTCCATCAGGGTTACTTTATTTTCCTTTCTTTTCTTCTCCCGAAATCTCCTGTAAGGTGTAGTCCATCGGGGTTACTTTATTTTCCTTTCTTTTCTTCTCCCGAAATCTCCTGTAAGGTGTAGTCCATCAGGGTTACTTTATTTTCCTTTCTTTTCTTCTCCCGAAATCTCCTGTAAGGTGTAGTCCATCGGGGTTACTTTATTTTCCTTTCTTTTCTTCTCCTGAGATCTCCTGTAAGGTGTAGTCCATCGGGGTTACTTTATTTTCCTTTCTTTTCTTCTCCTGAGATCTCCTGTAAGGTGTAGTCCATCGGGGTTAGTTTATTTTCCTTTCTTTTCTTCTCCTGAGATCTCCTGTAAGGTGTAGTCCATCGGGGTTAGTTTATTTTCCTTTCTTTTCTTCTCCTGAGATCTCCTGTAAGGTGTAGTCCATCGGGGTTAGTTTATTTTCCTTTCTTTTCTTCTCCTGAGATCTCCTGTAAGGTGTAGTCCATCGGGGTTAGTTTATTTTCCTTTCTTTTCTTCTCCTGAGATCTCCTGTAAGGTGTAGTCCATCGGGGTTACTTTATTTTCCTTTCTTTTCTTCTCCCGAAATCTCCTGTAAGGTGTAGTCAATCAGGGTTACTTTATTTTCCTTTCTTTTCTTCTCCCGAGATCTCCTGTAAGGTGTAGTCCATCAGGGTTACTTTATTTTCCTTTCTTTTCTTCTCCCGAAATCTCCTGTAAGGTGTAGTCCATCGGGGTTACTTTATTTTCCTTTCTTTTCTTCTCCCGAAATCTCCTGTAAGGTGTAGTCCATCGGGGTTACTTTATTTTCCTTTCTTTTCTTCTCCCGAAATCTCCTGTAAGGTGTAGTCCATCGGGGTTACTTTATTTTCCTTTCTTTTCTTCTCCCGAAATCTCCTGTAAGGTGTAGTCCATCAGGGTTACTTTATTTTCCTTTCTTTTCTTCTCCCGAGATCTCCTGTAAGGTGTAGTCCATCAGGGTTACTTTATTTTCCTTTCTTTTCTTCTCCCGAAATCTCCTGTAAGGTGTAGTCCATCGGGGTTACTTTATTTTCCTTTCTTTTCTTCTCCCGAAATCTCCTGTAAGGTGTTGTCCATCAGGGTTACTTTATTTTCCTTTCTTTTCTTCTCCCGAGATCTCCTGTAAGGTGTAGTCCATCGGGGTTACTTTATTTTCCTTTCTTTTCTTCTCCCGAAATCTCCTGTAAGGTGTAGTCCATCGGGGTTACTTTATTTTCCTTTCTTTTCTTCTCCCGAAATCTCCTGTAAGGTGTAGTCCATCGGGTTACTTTATTTTCCTTTCTTTTCTTCTCCTGAGATCTCCTGTAAGGTGTAGTCCATCAGGGTTACTTTATTTTCCTCTCTTTTCTTCTCCCGAAATCTCCTGTAAGGTGTAGTCCATCTGGGTTAGTTTATTTTCCTCTCTTTTCTTCTCCCGAAATCTCCTGTAAGGTGTAGTCCATCTGGGTTAGTTCAGTTTATTTTCCTTTCTTTTCTTCTCCTGAGATCTCCTGTAAGGTGTAGTCCATCGGGGTTACTTTATTTTCCTTTCTTTTCTTCTCCTGAGATCTCCTGTAAGGTGTAGTCCATCAGGGTTACTTTATTTTCCTTTCTTTTCTTCTCCTGAGATCTCCTGTAAGGTGTAGTCCATCAGGGTTACTTTACTTTCCTTTCTTTTCTTCTCCCGAAATCTCCTGTAAGGTGTAGTCCATCGGGGTTACTTTATTTTCCTTTCTTTTCTTCTCCTGAGATCTCCTGTAAGGTGTAGTCCATCAGGGTTACTTTATTTTCCTTTCTTTTCTTCTCCTGAGATCTCCTGTAAGGTGTAGTCCATCAGGGTTACTTTATTTTCCTTTCTTTTCTTCTCCCGAAATCTCCTGTAAGGTGTAGTCCATCGGGGTTACTTTATTTTCCTTTCTTTTCTTCTCCTGAGATCTCCTGTAAGGTGTAGTCCATCAGGGTTACTTTATTTTCCTTTCTTTTCTTCTCCTGAGATCTCCTGTAAGGTGTAGTCCATCAGGGTTACTTTATTTTCCTTTCTTTTCTTCTCCCGAAATCTCCTGTAAGGTGTAGTCAATCAGGGTTACTTTATTTTCCTTTCTTTTCTTCTCCCGAAATCTCCTGTAAGGTGTAGTCCATCGGGGTTACTTTATTTTCCTTTCTTTTCTTCTCCCGAAATCTCCTGTAAGGTGTAGTCCATCGGGGTTACTTTATTTTCCTTTCTTTTCTTCTCCCGAAATCTCCTGTAAGGTGTAGTCCATCGGGGTTAGTTTATTTTCCTTTCTTTTCTTCTCCCGAGATCTCCTGTAAGGTGTAGTCCATCAGGGTTACTTTATTTTCCTTTCTTTTCTTCTCCTGAGATCTCCTGTAAGGTGTAGTCCATCAGGGTTACTTTATTTTCCTTTCTTTTCTTCTCCCGAAATCTCCTGTAAGGTGTAGTCCATCGGGGTTAGTTTATTTTCCTTTCTTTTCTTCTCCCGAAATCTCCTGTAAGGTGTAGTCCATCTGGGTTAGTTCAGTTTATTTTCCTTTCTTTTCTTCTCCTGAGATCTCCTGTAAGGTGTAGTCCATCGGGGTTACTTTATTTTCCTTTCTTTTCTTCTCCTGAGATCTCCTGTAAGGTGTAGTCCATCGGGGTTACTTTATTTTCCTTTCTTTTCTTCTCCTGAGATCTCCTGTAAGGTGTAGTCCATCGGGGTTACTTTATTTTCCTTTCTTTTCTTCTCCTGAGATCTCCTGTAAGGTGTAGTCCATCAGGGTTACTTTATTTTCCTTTCTTTTCTTCTCCCGAAATCTCCTGTAAGGTGTAGTCCATCGGGGTTAGTTCAGTTTATTTTCTCTTTTCTACTCCTGAGATCTTCAGAAGGTTGTAAGTAGTTCGTTACGCTCAGGTAACAAGAAGAATATGTGGGTGTAGAGAAGGATATGGAAAGTGGGGCATCTTCCTAAATGAAAATGTTGTGGATGCTACAATCAGTTAAAGGACATGCTCTCTGGGGGCCTCCTAGAAAATGGTCAGGTCTAGTACATGAGTCTTGGGTCTGGGAATCAAACATGTAGTCTCGGTCTACAGGGTGGGCGAGTCTCCAGATGTCAGCTAGATTTAGATTATCTGCCAAATACGTGATGGGATTATTTCTACCTGGTAATTGCTGTCCACTTATTCACATTTCTTCTGAGTGGTACAAAGGAGTCTCCTCCCATGATTAGTGACAATATCTAGAAGGTTATTATGTTCTGAAACCCTGCAAGGAAAACATGAATAGTGGCATCATTGGGGCATAAAGTATACATAATGTATCTGTTGCCATTCCAAAACAATGTATCATTAGATATCTGCCCTCTTGTGGCTTAATTGTGCAGTCTACCTTTGTGTTGATAAGGGTGGCTCAAACCCTCTTTTTGAGCCTCTATGGTGCAGCGGTATTCTCCCACCCATTGTTAGGTTAGTTTGTTGTCCATCAGGTGTGAAGTGTGTTTTTTTGTGTAGTAGTACAATAGATGTGCCTACTTGTGAGAGGAATGGAAGAATTAGTGTGACAGGTATAATTCTCTCACTGATATTCCATGTGATAATTCTCAGGAGAACTGGTTGAGTTGTGTAGGTAAGTGTTATGGTCTTAGCATGTATCCAAATCTGGAAAAAAAAAATGTGATATTAAACAGTGTCCATACCATTAAAAAGGAAAGCATCTCACAGCGAGGAGGCCCCCAAGCATTCTTCACTTTGTGTAGTAACAGTGTGGAAAGTTGATGTCCACCTACAGTTACCAAACTTGGCACGGATCTCTCTGGGCTCAAACAAACCATAGTAAACGCTTCAATAAATAAACTGTAACCCATATTAAACAAACCAAATACATTATGCAACTCACTCTCTGGAGCCAAGAAGCTCTCCCCACCCATAGCTAACAGCACTCAATCTGTCTAACTGGTGCCCATGTAGAATTTGCATTATATGCTTGTCCCCACCACCCCACAACTAGCAGCTGAGGAGTCACCTTTAGGAGCCCTGATATCAGGGGAAGTCAGGGCTAGCAGCATTTATAACCGTGCAGCTGGTGGATCTCAATAGAGGAGGAAAAACTCTTTCCTGATCCCCAGTCACCACATTGGTGAAATCCTCAGCCCCTTACCCCCAACTATAGTACCTTATAATGATAACATCTGCTCACAAAAAGCTGTAATAAATACCCTGTCAAAAAAAAAAAGTGTGGGGGGAGTGAGAGGGTAGGTGGGCAATAGATGTGTAGGGAGAGTCAAGAAGTAAGCGTCTCAGCTGAAGGAGGCACCTGGAAGAGATTACTTTATGAAATACAATGACTTAGCCTTGAAAGGAAGGCATGGGAAGCTTCCCCCTCTGTAGAAACCTCTCTTACGATGCTTCTCAAGTATTGTTTTTCAATTTCAAAAGATCCATGCTTGCTGCATTGTGTTGTAGAGAACAGTGTCCTTCTCATGGAATATCCGGAGATTTGCCAGGTATTATAAAGCAAACTTGTGGTCAGGGCTTCCAGTGTATGTTACCATTTGGAGTATTGCTGTCCCCCTGAGCTTTCGTAGCCTCGGGGGATGAGCGATGAAGGTGACCTGAAAAGAGGCAAGAGAGACTGGGCATATGCTACTTGTTATAAGCCTGCGTAAAGATGACATTTTAGGTGCTAAGTTAGTAAGGGCTCTTCGGATTCCGTAGTAGGGTAGTATGTAATAGAATGGCCTGTACTGATTGGAATTGTAGCCTAGTCCTGACGGGATAGCGCATATATGACAAGTGAATATGGTAGTGATGTGTGGCCTGATAGGAGTGGAAAGAGGGACTATCATCTAGGTGCTGCAGGATGATGATTAGAGTGAAGTGGCCTGAGTGGCGGACATGATAATCCCCTCACACAAACGTTGATCTCACGTGACAGAAGAACTTGCCCGTGCAAAGAAAGCCAAAGAAGGCTATGCATACTGCTTGGAAAAGAAAGATCACCCTTGATATTACTTCATGATGACCGAGGTAGGTTTTAAGGATGAAGAACTAGTTTGACATAGAAGGTTTGGATTCTTGTGTTAGTCTGAAGTGTAATTACCATTGATGGTGGTGAGAGGAGTTAGGGATTATAGGGCGTCTTGATCGTGAGTGCAAAGTATGGGACAAAGCGACCAGCGACTCACGTGCAAATGATTAAGGATTGAGTGTATACTCTTTGACCTTTGATTGAAAGTGTGATCCTTTGGCCTCTGCGAAGACAGAGGGGATGGTGAGCAATGAAAATGTAGTATTAATATATACGGAATGGTGTAACTGGACATTTGTTACAATAGGAATGTAGTATTGGTACATACCATAGGTGTAACTGGACATTGGTTACTTGGGAATGATGTAATGGTACATACCATATGGTATGAGGGAATGTATTGGTACATACAGTATGGTGTAGCTGGACGTTGGTTACATTCCTATTGTTGATTACAATATGCATGTTGTAGTGGCACATACAGTATGTTGAAACTGGACACTGGTTACAATGGGAATGTTGTATTGGTACATACAGTATGGGATAACTGGACATTGGTTACAATGGGAATGTTGTATTGGTACATACAGTATGGGATAACTGGACGTGATTACAATAGGAATGTTGTATTGGTACATACAGTATGGGGTAACTGGACGTGATTACAATGGGAATGTTGTATTGGTACATACAGTATGGGGTAACTGGACGTGATTACAATGGGAATGTTGTATTGGTACATACAGTATGGGGTAACTGGATGTTGGTTACAATGGAATGTTGTATTGGTACATACAGTATGGGGTAACTGGAAGTGATTACAATGGGAATGTTGTATTGGTACATACAGTATGGGGTAACTGGACGTGATTACAATGGGAATGTTGTATTGGTACATACAGTATGGGGTAACTGGACATTGGTTACAATGGAATGTTGTATTGGTACATACAGTATGGGGTAACTGGAAGTGATTACAATGTAATGTTGTATTGGTACATACAGTATGGGGTAACTGGATGTTGGTTACAATGGAATGTTGTATTGGTACATACATTATGGAGTAACTGGAAGTGATTACAATGTAATGTTGTATTGGTACATACAGTATGGGGTAACTGGACGTTGGTTACAATGGGAATGTTGTATTGGTACATACAGTATGGGGTAACTGGACGTGATTACAATGTAATGTTGTATTGGTACATACAGTATGGGGTAACTGGACGTTGGTTACAATGGGAATGTTGTATTGGTACATACAGTATGGGGTAACTGGAAGTGATTACAATGTAATGTTGTATTGGTACATACAGTATGGGGTAACTGGACGTTGGTTACAATGGGAATGTTGTATTGGTACATACAGTATGGGGTAACTGGACGTGATTACAATGGAATGTTGTATTGGTACATACAGTATGGGGTAACTGGACGTGATTACAATGTAATGTTGTATTGGTACATACAGTATGGGGTAACTGGACGTGATTACAATGGGAATGTTGTATTGGTACATACAGTATGGGGTAACTGGACACTGGTTACAATGGAATGTTGTATTGGTACATACAGTATGGGGTAACTGGAAGTGATTACAATGTAATGTTGTATTGGTACATACAGTATGGGGTAACTGGACGTTGGTTACAATGGGAATGTTGTATTGGTACATACAGTATGGGGTAACTGGACGTGATTACAATGGAATGTTGTATTGGTACATACAGTATGGGGTAACTGGACGTGATTACAATGGAATGTTGTATTGGTACATACAGTATGGGGTAACTGGAAGTGATTACAATGTAATGTTGTATTGGTACATACAGTATGGGGTAACTGGATGTTGGTTACAATGGAATGTTGTATTGGTACATACAGTATGGGGTAACTGGACGTGATTACAATGGAATGTTGTATTGGTACATACAGTATGGGGTAACTGGACGTGATTACAATAGGAATGTTGTATTGGTACATACAGTATGGGGTAACTGGACATTGGTTACAATGGAATGTTGTATTGGTACATACAGTATGGGGTAACTGGAAGTGATTACAATAGGAATGTTGTATTGGTACATACAGTATGGGGTAACTGGATGTTGGTTACAATGGGAATATTGTATTGATACATACAGTATGGGGTAACTGGACGTGATTACAATAGGAATGTTGTATTGGTACATACAGTATGGGGTAACTGGATGTGATTACAATAGGAATGTTGTATTGGTACATACAGTATGGGATAACTGGACGTGGTTACAATAGGAATATTGTATTGGTACATACAGTATGGGATAACTGGACGTGATTACAATAGGAATATTGTATTGGTACATACAGTATGGGGTAACTGGATGTGATTACAATGTAATGTTGTATTGGTACATACAGTATGGGGTAACTGGACGTTGGTTACAATGGAATGTTGTATTGGTACATACAGTATGGGATAACTGGACGTGATTACAATAGGAATATTGTATTGGTACATACAGTATGGGATAACTGGACGTGATTACAATAGGAATATTGTATTGGTACATACAGTATGGGGTAACTGGACGTGATTACAATGTAATGTTGTATTGGTACATACAGTATGGGGTAACTGGACACTGGTTACAATGGGAATGTTGTATTGGTACATACAGTATGGGGTAACTGGACGTTGGTTACAATGGAATGTTGTATTGGTACATACAGTATGGGATAACTGGACGTGATTACAATAGGAATATTGTATTGGTACATACAGTATGGGATAACTGGACGTGATTACAATAGGAATGTTGTATTGGTACATACAGTATGGGGTAACTGGACGTGATTACAATAGGAATATTGTATTGGTACATACAGTATGGGGTAACTGGACGTTGGATATAATGGAATGTTGTATTGGTACATACAGTATGGGATAACTGGACGTGATTACAATAGGAATGTTGTATTGGTACATACAGTATGGGGTAACTGGACGTGATTACAATGGAATGTTGTATTGGTACATACAGTATGGGATAACTGGACGTGGTTACAATGGGAATGTTGTATTGGTACATACAGTATGGGGTAACTGGACGTGGTTACAATAGGAATGTTGTATTGGTACATACAGTATGGGGTAACTGGACGTGGTTACAATGGGAATGTTGTATTGGTACATACAGTATGGGATAACTGGACGTGGTTACAATAGGAATGTTGTATTGGTACATACAGTATGGGATAACTGGACGTGATTACAATAGGAATGTTGTATTGGTACATACAGTATGGGGTAACTGGACGTGATTACAATAGGAATGTTGTATTGGTACATACAGTATGGGGTAACTGGACGTGATTACAATAGGAATGTTGTATTGGTACATACAGTATGGGGTAACTGGACGTGATTACAATAGGAATGTTGTATTGGTACATATAGTATGGGGTAACTGGACGTTGGTTACAATGGGAATGTTGTATTGGTACATACAGTATGGGGTAACTGGACGTTGGTTACAATGGAATGTTGTATTGGTACATACAGTATGGGGTAACTGGACGTGATTACAATAGGAATGTTGTATTGGTACATACAGTATGGGGTAACTGGACGTGATTACAATAGGAATGTTGTATTGGTACATATAGTATGGGGTAACTGGACGTGATTACAATAGGAATGTTGTATTGGTACATACAGTATGGAGTAACTGGACATTGATTACAATGGAATGTTGTATTGGTACATACAGTATGGGGTAACTGGACGTGATTACAATAGGAATGTTGTATTGGTACATACAGTATGGGGTAACTGGACGTGATTACAATGGGAATGTATTGGTACATACAGTATGGGGTAACTGGACGTGATTACAATGGGAATGTTGTATTGGTACATACAGTATGTTGAAAGTGGACACTGGTTACAATGGGAATGTTGTATTGGTACATACAGTATGGGGTAACTGGACATTGGTTACAATGGGAATGTTGTATTGGTACATACAGTATGGGGTAACTGGACGTGATTACAATGGGAATGTTGTATTGGTACATACAGTATGGGGTAACTGGAAGTGATTACAATAGGAATGTTGTATTGGTACATACAGTATGGGGTAACTGGACGTGATTACAATAGGAATGTTGTATTGGTACATACAGTATGGGGTAACTGGAAGTGATTACAATAGGAATGTTGTATTGGTACATACAGTATGGGGTAACTGGACATTGGTTACAATAGGAATGTTGTATTGGTACATACAGTATGGGGTAACTGGACGTGATTACAATGGAATGTTGTATTGGTACATACAGTATGGGGTAACTGGACGTTGGTTACAATGGGAATGTTGTTTTGGTACATATAGTATGGGGTAACTGGACGTGATTACAATGTAATGTTGTATTGGTACATACAGTATGTTGAAACTGGACACTGGTTACAATGGGAATGTTGTATTGGTACATACAGTATGTTGAAACTGAGATACTGGTTACAATGGAATGTTGTATTGGTACATACAGTATGGAGTAACTGGACGTTGGTTACAATAGGAATGTTGTATTGGTACATACAGTATGGGGTAACTGGACGTGGTTACAATGTAATGTTGCATTGGTACATACAGTATGGGGTAACTGGACATTGGTTACAATGGGAATGTTGTATTGGTACATACAGTATGGGGTAACTGGACGTGATTACAATGGAATGTTGTATTGGTACATACAGTATGGGGTAACTGGACGTGATTACAATAGGAATGTTGTATTGGTACATACAGTATGGAGTAACTGGACGTTGGTTACAATAGGAATGTTGTATTGGTACATACAGTATGGGGTAACTGGACGTTGGTTACAATGGGAATATTGTATTGGTACATACAGTATGGGGTAACTGGACGTGGTTACAATGGGAATGTTGTATTGGTACATACAGTATGGGGTAACTGGATGTTGGTTACAATGGAATGTTGCATTGGTACATACAGTATGGGATAACTGGACGTGATTACAATGGGAATGTTGTATTGGTACATACAGTATGGGGTAACTGGACATTGGTTACAATGGGAATGTTGTATTGGTACATACAGTATGGGGTAACTGGACGTGATTACAATGGAATGTTGTATTGGTACATACAGTATGGGGTAACTGGACGTGATTACAATAGGAATGTTGTATTGGTACATACAGTATGGAGTAACTGGACGTTGGTTACAATAGGAATGTTGTATTGGTACATACAGTATGGGGTAACTGGACGTTGGTTACAATGGGAATATTGTATTGGTACATACAGTATGGGGTAACTGGACGTGGTTACAATGGGAATGTTGTATTGGTACATACAGTATGGGGTAACTGGACGTTGGTTACAATGGAATGTTGCATTGGTACATACAGTATGGGATAACTGGACGTGATTACAATGGGAATGTTGTATTGGTACATACAGTATGGGGTAACTGGACGTGATTACAATAGGAATGTTGTATTGGTACATACAGTATGGGGTAACTGGACGTTGGTTACAATGTAATGTTGTATTGGTACATACAGTATGGGGTAACTGGATGTTGGTTACAATGGGAATGTTGTATTGGTACATACAGTATGGGGTAACTGGACGTTGGTTACAATGTAATGTTGTATTGGTACATACAGTATAGGGTAACTGGACGTTGGTTACAATGGGAATGTTGTATTGGTACATACAGTATGGGGTAACTGGACGTTGGTTACAATGGGAATGTTGTATTGGTACATACAGTATGGGGTAACTGGACGTTGGTTACAATGGGAATGTTGTATTGGTACATACAGTATGGGGTAACTGGACGTGATTACAATGGGAATGTTGTATTGGTACATAGAGTATGGGGTAACTGGACGTTGGTTACAATGGGAATGTTGTATTGGTACATACAGTATGGGGTAACTGAACATTGGTTACAATAGGAATGTTGTATTGGTACATACAGTATGGGGTAACTGGATGTTGGTTACAATGGAATGTTGTATTGGTACATACAGTATGGGGTAACTGGACGTTGGTTACAATGGGAATGTTGTATTGGTACATACAGTATGGGGTAACTGGACGGTGGTTACAATGGAATGTTGTATTGGTACATACAGTATGGGGTAACTGGACGTGATTACAATAGGAATGTTGTATTGGTACATACAGTATGGAGTAACTGGACGTTGGTTACAATAGGAATGTTGTATTGGTACATACAGTATGGGGTAACTGGACGTGGTTACAATGTAATGTTGCATTGGTACATACAGTATGGGGTAACTGGACATTGGTTACAATGGGAATGTTGTATTGGTACATACAGTATGGGGTAACTGGACGTGATTACAATGGAATGTTGTATTGGTACATACAGTATGGGGTAACTGGACGTGATTACAATAGGAATGTTGTATTGGTACATACAGTATGGGGTAACTGGACGTGATTACAATAGGAATGTTGTATTGGTACATACAGTATGGAGTAACTGGACGTTGGTTACAATAGGAATGTTGTATTGGTACATACAGTATGGGGTAACTGGACGTTGGTTACAATGGGAATATTGTATTGGTACATACAGTATGGGGTAACTGGACGTGGTTACAATGGGAATGTTGTATTGGTACATACAGTATGGGGTAACTGGATGTTGGTTACAATGGAATGTTGCATTGGTACATACAGTATGGGATAACTGGACGTGATTACAATGGGAATGTTGTATTGGTACATACAGTATGGGGTAACTGGACATTGGTTACAATGGGAATGTTGTATTGGTACATACAGTATGGGGTAACTGGACGTGATTACAATGGAATGTTGTATTGGTACATACAGTATGGGGTAACTGGACGTGATTACAATAGGAATGTTGTATTGGTACATACAGTATGGAGTAACTGGACGTTGGTTACAATAGGAATGTTGTATTGGTACATACAGTATGGGGTAACTGGACGTTGGTTACAATGGGAATATTGTATTGGTACATACAGTATGGGGTAACTGGACGTGGTTACAATGGGAATGTTGTATTGGTACATACAGTATGGGGTAACTGGACGTTGGTTACAATGGAATGTTGCATTGGTACATACAGTATGGGATAACTGGACGTGATTACAATGGGAATGTTGTATTGGTACATACAGTATGGGGTAACTGGACGTGATTACAATAGGAATGTTGTATTGGTACATACAGTATGGGGTAACTGGACGTTGGTTACAATGTAATGTTGTATTGGTACATACAGTATGGGGTAACTGGATGTTGGTTACAATGGGAATGTTGTATTGGTACATACAGTATGGGGTAACTGGACGTTGGTTACAATGTAATGTTGTATTGGTACATACAGTATGGGGTAACTGGACGTTGGTTACAATGGGAATGTTGTATTGGTACATACAGTATGGGGTAACTGGACGTTGGTTACAATGGGAATGTTGTATTGGTACATACAGTATGGGGTAACTGGACGTGATTACAATGGGAATGTTGTATTGGTACATAGAGTATGGGGTAACTGGACGTTGGTTACAATGGGAATGTTGTATTGGTACATACAGTATGGGGTAACTGAACATTGGTTACAATAGGAATGTTGTATTGGTACATACAGTATGGGGTAACTGGATGTTGGTTACAATGGAATGTTGTATTGGTACATACAGTATGGGGTAACTGGACGTTGGTTACAATGGGAATGTTGTATTGGTACATACAGTATGGGGTAACTGGACGGTGGTTACAATGGAATGTTGTATTGGTACATACAGTATGGGGTAACTGGACGGTGGTTACAATGGAATGTTGTATTGGTACATACAGTATGGGGTAACTGGACATTGGTTACAAAAGGAATGTTGTATTGGTACATACAGTATGGGGTAACTGGATGTTGGTTACAATGGAATGTTGTATTGGTACATACAGTATGGGGTAACTGGACGTTGGTTTACAATGGGAATGTTGTATTGGTACATACAGTATGGGGTAACTGGACGTTGGTTACAATGGGAATGTTGTATTGGTACATACAGTATGGGGTAACTGGACGTTGGTTACAATGGGAATGTTGTATTGGTACATACAGTATGGGGTAACTGGATGTTGGTTATAATGGAATGTTGTATTGGTACATACAGTATGGGGTAACTGGACGTGATTACAATGGGAATGTTGTATTGGTACATACAGTATGGGGTAACTGGACATTGGTTACAATAGGAATGTTGTATTGGTACATACAGTATGGGGTAACTGGACGTGATTACAATGGGAATGTTGTATTGGTACATACAGTATGGGGTAACTGGACGTTGGTTACAATAGGAATGTTGTATTGGTACATACAGTATGGGGTAACTGGATGTTGGTTACAATAGGAATGTTGTATTGGTACATACAGTATAGGGATAACTGGACGTTGGTTACAATAGGAATGTTGTATTGGTACATACAGTATGGGGTAACTGGACGTTGGTTACAATGGGAATGTTGTATTGGTACATACAGTATGGGGTAACTGGACGTTGGTTACAATGGAATGTTGTATTGGTACATACAGTATGGAGTAACTGGACGTTGGTTACAATGGGAATGTTGTATTGGTACATACAGTATGGGGTAACTGGACGTGATTACAATGTAATGTTGTATTGGTACATACAGTATGGGGTAACTGGACGTGATTACAATGTAATGTTGTATTGGTACATACAGTATGGGGTAACTGGACATTGGTTACAATGGGAATGTTGTATTGGTACATACAGTATGGGGTAACTGGACGTTGGTTACAATGTAATGTTGTATTGGTACATACAGTATGGGGTAACTGGATGTTGGTTACAATGGGAATGTTGTATTGGTACATACAGTATGGGGTAACTGGACGTGATTACAATGTAATGTTGTATTGGTACATACAGTATGGGGTAACTGGACATTGGTTACAATAGGAATGTTGTATTGGTACATACAGTATGGAGTAACTGGATGTTGGTTACAATAGGAATGTTGTATTGGTACATACAGTATGGGGTAACTGGACGTTGGTTACAATGGGAATGTTGTATTGGTACATACAGTATGGGGTAACTGGACATTGGTTACAATAGGAATGTTGTATTGGTACATACAGTATGGGGTAACTGGACGTGATTACAATGGGAATGTTGTATTGGTACATACAGTATGGGGTAACTGGATGTTGGTTACAATAGGAATGTTGTATTGGTACATACAGTATGGGGTAACTGGACGTTGGTTACAATGTAATGTTGTAGTGGTACATACAGTATGGGGTAACTGGACATTGTGTGTGTGTTGGAGGAGAGGACGTACAGAAGTCAGAGGTAATGTGTGTGTGTGTTGGAGGAGAGGCAGTACAGAAGTCAGAGGTAATGTGTGTGTGTGTGTGTGTGTGTGTTGGAGGAGAGGCAGTAGAGAAATCAGAGGTAATGTGTGTGTGTGTGTGTGTTGGAGGAGAGAAGTAGAGGTAATGTGTGTGTGTATGTTGGAGGAGAGGCAGTACAGAAGTCAGAGGTAATGTGTGTGTGTTGGAAAAGAGGTGTAACGGTTTTCTGACACTCAGACCAGGGTATGAAGTAAAAACACAGTTTTATTGAATCGGGAATGTAAAACAATGCCCCTAGGGGCCAGCACAGGAATAACAGTAAAGGCAATAACAGACAAAGTGAATGCACACAATGGTAGGAATAATGTGCACTGTATAGATGGGGAATAACCCCGAAGGGTTAACAGGTGCAATAGGAGAGACTCAGTCTTTAGATTGGCCAACACCCAGGATATATAGCAGTCTCTGGAACATAGTCTCTTAGTAGCGGAAAAGGAGTAAAGTGTCTGCACTGAATTCACTCTCAAGTTGGAATAGGAATGGACACCAGTGCCCACAGCTGAGCCAATACCACCTCCGTGGGCTTAAGAGGAATGCTACTGCCAGAGCTGAAGTACAAGAACCAGAATCGCCCTTAACTGAAAATAGTAGTAACCCTGCGTGTGCCAAATGGATTGTGCCCTGACACCCCTTGGGTGCCAATACTTATGGTTACTGCACAAGCTACAAAGAGCCGAGGGTGGATAGCGTACCCTCTGAGCGTATGTAGGCCGGAGCCAGGACACCCTTCTAGTGCTGTTCTCAATTCTCACAGCAAGAGCAAACAGACTACCAGCGCCAGCCGGCGCGGTCACGGTGCACACCGAACACCGGACAGACAGTGCTCTGCGGGAGATAATATGGCTGTAATAGAGGTACTCAGAGTAGCGGCTCAAACGGGTAACCGTATACTTGGCAAGCGATAAAGGAGGCACAAGACCGGAGACTACAGGCACTGCACGGGTTAAGTGGTTCTGTAGTGGAGAGAACAGCTTAGCAAACAGCGGATGTATCACGGTCCCCGTGTTTTTGCTGTCAATCTTGGCTGTATACCTATGCATTGGAGGAAGCTGATTGGCCCGCCCAGGATGTTCCTTTATATGCTGGAGGTTGGGCACTTGTCAGTTGCCCTTTCGTGGTGTTCCTGTTCCTACGCTTTGTTGCTAGTTCCAGTATCTCCTGTGTACCGACCCGGCTTGCCTGACTACTCTGCGGTTCCTGCTCCGTGATCTGACCCGGTTCTGGCTGACGACCCTGCTCGGTGATCTGACTCGATTCTGGCTGACGACCCTGCTCCGTGATCTGACCCGATTCTGGCTGAAGACCCTGCTCCGTGATCTGACTCGATTCTGGCTGAGGACCCGACTTCGTGATCTGACTCGTTGCTGGCTGCTGAATCTGCTCCGTGATTGACCTGCTTCTCGTTGGTGAAGTCTGCTGCTGTCCGGTTCCTGTTTCGGTGTTCCAGTACTCTGCAGTCGCTCCGGCGACATTCTGAACAGACTCACTGTTTCTCTCTCTCGGCAGTAAGCTGTGACCAAGGGTACTCTGCCTTATGCTGGTTGCTGTCACTCCTTCTCATACCGAACCACTTAACCCATGCGGTGCCATTGGTCTCCGTGGTGTGCCTTCCGTAATATCCAAGTATATGGTTAACTGCTGAGCCACTTATTGGTTTCCTCTCTGTATCTTACGAGCTCCCTCTGTGCACCGACGGCCGGTGCTCGGTGTCTGTTAGACCGCTCGCTACAGTAGTAGCTGCACCGGAGGAGTGCTCTGGCTCCGGCCTATTCACGATAGAGGATACGCTTTCAAGCCGCACTTTCAGTGCGCCGGCTCCATACAGCTTGTGCAGTAACCTTCACTGTGGCATCCAAGGGGTGTCCAGGCCCCATCTGTTTGGCACTCGCAGGGTTATTACGTAAACTACTAAGGGCGTTTATGGTTCTGGTTTCCAGCACTGACAGTAGTATTCCCAGACAGCCCACGGAGGTGGTATTGGTTCAGCTTTGGTCATAAGGGCGCAGTCCTATTTCTACTTGAGAGTGTATTCAGTCAGACACCATTTCTATCATTACTTGCTAGAGACTGTTCGATATATCCTGGGCGTTGGCCTATCCTGATCCTTTCTGTTGTTGTGCATCTATTAACCCTTAGGGGTTATTCTCCATTATATCATTGTGTGCATTCACTTGTCAGTGTTACCATTACTGTTATTCTTGTACTGGCCCTTAGGGGCACTATTTTACTATCCAGTTCAATAAAACTGTGTTTTTACTTCATAACCTGGTCTGTGTGTCAGAAAACCGTAACAGGATGGCAAAGCAACCTCAGGCTACAGCTAGACGATAGTGAGAGGAACAGCGAGTCACTTAAACAGTTCAGAATGTCGCCGGAGCGACCGGAGCAATACTGGAACACCGGAACAGCAGACAGGACCGGAGAGCCAACCGGAACCGGATCAATACTGCAGCAGGAGCAACAGCTGAAGAACAGGGTCAATCACACAGCAGGGTCATCAGTCAGAACCGGGTCAATCACGGAGCAGGGTCATCAGCCAGAACCGGGTCAATCACGGAGCAGGGTCGTCAGCCAGAACCGGGTCAATCACGGAGCAGAATCAAGAGAGGAGTCAGACAAGCCAGGTCGGTACACAGGAGACACTGGAACTCAGCAACGAGGCGCAGGAACAGGAACACCACGAAAGGGCAACTGACAAGTGCCCAAACTCCAGCATATAAAGGAACATCCTGGGCGGGCCAATCAGCTTGCTCCAATGCACAGGTAATTCAGCCAAGAGTTACAGGAAAACACGGGGGCCGTGACAGTACCCCCCTCTCAAAGACCCCCTCCCCTGCCGGAGGGTCTTGGTTTCTGAGGATATTTAGTGTGAAAGTTGCGCAATAATCGTGGAGCATGGAGGTCCTTGTGGTCTACCCAAGAGCGCTCCTCAGGCCCATACCCTTTCCAGTGGACCAAATATTGCAACTTGCCTCTAAATCTCCTGGAGTCAATAATGCTCTGAACTTCGTATTCCTCTTGGCCCTGCACATCCACCGGCCCAGGAACCACCGGAGTGGTAGTATAGCGGTTGCAAACCAAGGGCTTTAATAATGACACATGGAACACATTGTGATTACGCATAGTATTAGGAAGTTCCAATGCGTGTGCCACAGGATTGATTTTGCGAATAATCTTAAATGGCCCAATGAACCGGGGGGCCAGTTTGTTCAAAGGCACTTGCAGGTTGAGATTCCTGGAGGAAAGCCATACCCTGTCCCCAACCTGGAAGGAAACCGCTGGCAGCCGTCTGCGATTGGCATGCCGCTGATGTCTGTGGAAGGACTGACTGAGGTACCTTTGTACCTGTGCCCAAGTGGAGCGGAGCTGCTCCCTGTGCTCATCCAGAGCCGGAATCTGTTGAGACTGAAATGAGTCTGGGAGCAGACAGGGTTGGAACCCATAATTAACAAGGAACGGAGAGCTCCCAGACGATGAATTAACCACACAGTTCCTGGCGAACTCTGCCCACGGCAACAGGTCGGCCCAGTTATCATGATGATCAGTCACAAAGCAGAGTAAAAACTGCTCCAGTCCCTGATTGGCACGCTCGGCGGCCCCGTTGGTCTGGGGGTGGTAGGCGGAGGAAAAGGACAATTGAATACCCATCTGGCCACAGAATGCCCTCCAGAATCTCGAAACGAATTGACTCCCCCGGTCTGACACTATCACTCTGGGAACTCTGTGCAAGCGGAATACTTCTCTGGCAAAAATTAATGCCAATTCCTGGGCCGAAGGAAGGCCAGAGAGGGGCACGAAATGAGCCATTTTAGAGAACCTATCCACCACCATCAGGATAAACGTATAGCCCTTGGAACTCGGCAGCTCTCCCAAAAAATCAATAGAAATATGGGACCAAGGACGATCACCATTAGGCACTGGTTGGAGCAGTCCCACTGGGAGATGTCTGGGAGTTTGGGCACGGGCACAGGTGGCGCAAGCAGCAGTAAATGCAGAGCAGTCAGCTTTCAGAGAGGGCCACCAGAATGTTCGTGACAATGACCATGCCAACTGATCTCTGCCAATGTGCCCAGCTGCCTTAGATGAGTGATAGGTCTCAAGTAACCGGGTACGGAAAGGCTCGTCCACAAAACACTTGCCAACTGGGGTTTCAGGAGGTGCCTGAACTTGTGACGCCAAGATTTGCTCTCCCAGTGGCGAAGTGATGCTGGTACGAATAGTAGCCAGAATCCTATCTGGTTGAATTATGGGAACCGGGGCCTCATCCCTCTCAATGTCTGTGCAGAATTGTCTTGAAAGAGCATCTGCCCTATACTATGAAATTAAATCTGGACAGAAATAGGGCCCATAGAGCCTGGCGAGATGACAGCCTTTTGGCCTCGGATAGGTAAATCAAGTTCTTATGGTCCGTGAGGATTAAAACTGGGGTTCTTGTGCCTTCCAGAAGATGTCGCCATTCTTTTAATGCCAAGATGATAGCCAACAATTCCCTATCACCAATTTCGTAATGGCTTTGGGCACTAGACACGGCCTCAGGTTACCCCCTTCCTTGGGGCGTTGGGAGAGAACTGCCCCTACCCCAACCTCGGAGGCATCGACCTCTAGCGTGAAAGGCAGGATGGGATTAGGGTGGGATAGTATAGGAGCAGATGCAAACACCTTTTTGAGGGTTTCAAAGGCCATCTCAGCTGCCTCAGACCATTGAGAGGGATTCGCACCCTTATGCGTAAGGTCAGAGAGAGGTTTTGTAATGGTAGAAAAGTTCTGAATAAACTTTCTGTAATAGTTGGCAAAGCCCAGGAACCTTTGGATAGCTTTTAACCCCTTGGGTCGTGGCCATTGTAGGACTGCAGCCAATTTCTCTTGGTCCATAGCTATGCCATCCTTAGATATAACAAAACCCAAGAAGGGTACTTGGGAACAGTGAAATTCACATTTTTCTAGTTTGCAGAACAATTTGTTCTTGCGTAATCGAAGCAATACCTCCGAAACATCCTGGATGTGCTGGGTTAAATTAGCAGAATGGATCAATATATCGTCCAGGTACACAACCACACAAGACTGTAACATGTCGCGGAGGATATCGTTAATGAACTCCTGAAATACGGCAGGTGCATTACATAACCCAAATGGCATAACTAGATATTCGTAGTGGCCTGACCTAGTATTGAATGCCGTCTTCCACTCATCACCGGCTCTTATTCTTATTAGGTTGTAGACGGCAGGTAGATCGAGTTTCGTAAAGATAGAGGAGCCTTTCAATTTGTCAAATAATTCTGTGATGAGCTTAATGGGGTATGCATTTTTGGACATCAGCTTATTGAGTCCACGGTAGTCAATACACGGTCGTAATTTGCCACTTTTCTTTTTCACGAAAAACAACCCTGCACCTGCCGGAGAGGATGATTTATGAATAATCCCTCATCTGAGGGCATCCTCAATGTACTCATCCATGGCCCTAGTCTCCTCACAGGACAATGGGTACGTCCTACCCCTCGGTGGCACCACTCCCGGGGGCAAATCAATAGCGCAATCATATGGCCGATGCTGCGGCAGTGCGCTAGCCTCCCCCTTACTGAATACGTCACTGAACTTGCTGTATTCAGCTGGCACAGAAGGAGAGGTACACATAATCTTGACTGGACGAGATAGACAGTGACCAGAGCAGTGGTCAGACCATGACTTAATTTCACACGTTTGCCAGTCAAACTGGGGATTATGCAGCATTAACCAAGGGAACCCCAGAATGACCGCATGATGGGGTGAGTGTATAATCTGGAAACAAACCTCCTCCTTGTGGAGGACCCCAACAGACATAGTGAGGAGAGTAGTCTCCATGGTGATAAGGGCTGGTTCTAGAGGTCTGCCATCAATAGCCTCAATGGCTAGCGGAGTATCTCTTTTAGACAGAGGAATATTGTGTCTTTCAGCAAATGCCCGGTCCATGATATAGCCTGCTGCGCCAGAATCTACCAGGGCTAGTACCTCCACAGCTTGGTCGCCTAGGAGAAAACTCACCGGTATGGTGGGTTTCTTGGAACAAGGATCTGGGGATGATTGTACACCACCTAGGGCCTGTCCCCCAAGGTACCCTAGGTGCGTGCGTTTCCCGGAAGTACCGGACATGTGCGTAGTAAATGCCCATTTTTACCACAATATAGGCATAACCCTTGTCTTTTGCGGTAAGCCCTCTCCTCCTTAGACAGCCTAGTGAAGCCGATCTGCATAGGCTCCCCTGTTTCAGGTACCCGGTCAGGAGGAATGGGAGGAGAGGGTGGGTTAAAAGACCTCTCGTGCCCATGGGTCTTGGAACTAGCCCTTTTTGCCAAGTGCATCTCGCGCATGCGGGTGTCAATGAGTATCACGTAATCTATATACTCATCTAAATCAGTAGGTACCTCCCTGGCAGCAATCTCATCCTTGATGGAGTCGGATAGGCCAGGAGTGCCTCATTATTCCAGGCCACCTCTGCAGCTAGAATCCGAAATTCTATTGCATACTCAGCCACTGTGCGATCGCCCATCTGTATTACCATCAATTTTTTTGCCGCAGAGGTGGCTCGCCCCGGTGTCTCGAATACTCTGCGAAACTGTCTGACAAATTCGTTAAAGCTCAGAGTACAGGGTTTAGCTTGCTCCCAATCAATCACGGAGCAGAGTCATCAGTCAGAACCGGGTCAATCACGGAGCAGGGTCGTCAGCCAGAACCGGGTCAATCACGGAGCAGGGTCGTCAGCCAGAACTGGGTCAATCACGGAGCAGGGTCGTCAGCCAGAACCGGGTCAATCACGGAGCAGGGTCGTCAGCCAGAACCGGGTCAATCACGGAGCAGGGTCGTCAGCCAGAACCGGGTCAATCACGGAGCAGGGTCGTCAGCCAGAACCGGGTCAATCACGGAGCAAGGTCGTCAGCCAGAACCGGGTCAATCACGGAGCAGGATCAGGAGAGGAGTCAGACAAGCCGGGTCGGTACACAGGAGACACTGGAACTCAGCAACGAGGCGCAGGAACAGGAACACAACGAAAGGGCAACTGACAAGTGCCCAAACTCCAACATATAAAGGAACATCCTGGTCGGGCCAATCAGCTTCCTTCAATGCACAGGTAAATCAGCCAAGATTGACAGGGAATCACGGGGACCATGATAAGAGGCAGTGCAGAAGTCAGAGTAATGTATGTGTGTGTGTGTGTGTGTGTGTGTGAGAGTGTGTGTGTGTGTGTGTGTGTGTTTGTGTGTGTGTGTGTGTTGGAGGAGTGGCAGTACAGAAGTCGGAGGCATTACTAGATTAGTAATATAATAAAATACAGTGTATCAGCTCTGTGCGCATCACTAGATTAGTAATATAATAAAATACAGTGTATCCGCTCTGTGCGCATCACTAGATTAGTAATATAATAAAATACAATGTATCAGCTCTGTGCGCATCACTAGATTAGTAATATAATAAGATACAATGTATCAGCTCTGTGCGCATCACTAGATTAGTAATATAATAAAATACAGTGTATCAGCTCCGTGCTCATCACTAGATTAGTAATATAATAAAATACAGTGTATCAGCTCCGTGCGCATCACTAGATTAGTAATATAATAAAATACAGTGTATCAGCTCCGTGCGCATCACTAGATTAGTAATATAATAAAATACAATGTATCAGCTCCGTGCGCATCACTAGATTAGTAATATAATAAAATACAATGTATCAGCTCCGTGCGCATCACTAGATTAGTAATATATTAAATACAGTGTATCAGCTCCGTGCGCATCACTAGATTAGTAATATAACAAAATACAATGCATCAGCTCCGTGCGCATCACTAGATTAGTAATATAATAAAATACAATGCATCAGCTCCGTGCGCATCACTAGATTAGTAATATAATAAAATACAGTGCATCAGCTCCGTGCGCATCACTAGATTAGTAATATAATAAAATACAGTGCATCCGCTCCGTGCGCATCACTAGATTAGTAATATAATAAAATACAGTGTATCCGCTCCGTGCGCATCACTAGATTAGTAATATAATAAAATACAGTGTATCAGCTCCGTGCGCATCACTAGATTAGTAATATAATAAAATACAGTGTATCAGCTCCGTGCGCATCACTAGATTAGTAATATAATAAAATACAGTGTATCAGCTCCGTGCGCATCACTAGATTAGTAATATAATAAAATACAGTGTATCAGCTCCGTGCGCATCACTAGATTAGTAATATAATAAAATACAGTGTATCCGCTCCGTGCGCATCACTAGATTAGTAATATAATAAAAAACAGTGTATCAGCTCCGTGCGCATCACTAGATTAGTAATATAATAAAATACAGTGTATCCGCTCCGTGCGCATCACTAGATTAGTAATATAATAAAATACAGTGTATCAGCTCCGTGCGCATCACTAGATTAGTAATATAATAAAATACAGTGTATCAGCTCCGTGCGCATCACTAGATTAGTAATATAATAAAATACAGTGTATCAGCTCCGTGCTCATCACTAGATTAGTAATATAATAAAATACAGTGTATCAGCTCCGTGCGCATCACTAGATTAGTAATATAATAAAATACAGTGTATCAGCTCCGTGCCCATCACTAGATTAGTAATATAATAAAATACAGTGTATCCGCTCCGTGCGCATCACTAGATTAGTAATATAATAAAATACAGTGTATCAGCTCTGTGCGCATCACTAGATTAGTAATATAATAAAATACAGTATATCAGCTCTGTGCTCATCACTAGATTAGTAATATAATAAAATACAATGTATCAGCTCTGTATGCATCACTAGATTAGTAATATAATAAAATACAATGTATTAGCTTTATGCACATCTCTAAATTATTAACATTCCCCTATATTATATGAACAGGACCCTTCTAATTTTTCGGGTGATTGTATCCTTAACACTGGGTGTAGATAGCTTCTGAGTTCTTACTGCCAGCACCTACCAGTCCTGGCACAATTACTAATGGATTATAATTCTGTTAGTAACTTCTATTAAGGTGCCCAGTTTTCCCTTTAAATGCAGGACACTTATGAAGAAAACACAGTGCAGGGTTAGTAGTTAGGCCAGCCTTATAGACCTAACAGCCTTATAGACCTAACAGCCTTATAGACCTGACAGCCTTATAGACCTAACAGCCTTATAGACCTAACAGCCTTATAGATCTAACAGCCTTATAGATCTAACAGCCTTATAGACCTAACAGCCTTATAGACCTAACAGCCTTATAGATCTAACAGCCTTATAGACATAACAGCCTTATAGACATAACAGCCTTATAGATCTAACAGCCTTATAGACCTGACAGCCTTATAGATCTAACAGCCTTATAGATCTAACAGCCTTATAGATCTAACAGTCTTATAGATCTAACAGTCTTATAGATCTAACAGCCTTATAGACCTAACAGCCTTATAGACCTAACAGCCTTATAGACCTAACAGCCTTATAGACCTAACAGCCTTATAGATCTAACAGCCTTATAGATCTAACAGCCTTATAGACCTGACAGCATTATAGACCTAACAGCCTTATAGACCTAACAGCCTTATAGACCTAACAGCCTTATAGACCTAGTAACAGCCTTATAGATCTAACAGCCTTATAGACCTAACAGCCTTATAGATCTAACAGCCTTATAGACATAACAGCCTTATAGATCTAACAGCCTTATAGACCTAACAGCCTTATAGACCTGACAGCCTTATAGACCTAACAGCCTTATAGACCTGACAGCCTTATAGATCTAACAGCCTTATAGACATAACAGCCTTATAGACATAACAGCCTTATAGATCTAACAGCCTTATAGATCTAACAGCCTTATAGACCTAACAGCCTTATAGACATAACAGCCTTATAGACATAACAGCCTTATAGACATAACAGCCTTATAGACCTAACAGCCTTATAGACCTGACAGCCTTATAGATCTAACAGCCTTATAGACCTAACAGCCTTATAGACCTAACAGCCTTATAGACATAACAGCCTTATAGACCTAACAGCCTTATAGACCTAACAGCCTTATAGACCTAACAGCCTTATAGATCTAACAGCCTTATAGACATAACAGCCTTATAGACCTAACAGCCTTATAGACCTAACAGCCTTATAGACCTAACAGCCTTATAGATCTAACAGCCTTATAGACCTGACAGCCTTATAGACCTGACAGCCTTATAGACATAACAGCCTTATAGATCTAACAGCCTTATAGACATAACAGCCTTATAGACCTAACAGCCTTATAGACCTAACAGCCTTATAGATCTAACAGCCTTATAGACCTAACAGCCTTATAGATCTAACAGCCTTATAGACCTGACAGCCTTATAGACCTGACAGCCTTATAGACCTGACAGCCTTATAGACCTGACAGCCTTATAGACATAACAGCCTTATAGATCTAACAGCCTTATAGACATAACAGCCTTATAGACCTAACAGCCTTATAGATCTAACAGCCTTATAGACATAACAGCCTTATAGATCTAACAGCCTTATAGACATAACAGCCTTATAGATCTAACAGCCTTATAGACATAACAGCCTTATAGATCTAACAGCCTTATAGACATAACAGCCTTATAGATCTAACAGCCTTATAGACCTGACAGCCTTATAGACATAACAGCCTTATAGATCTAACAGCCTTATAGACATAACAGCCTTATAGACCTGACAGCCTTATAGACCTAACAGCCTTATAGATCTAACAGCCTTATAGATCTAACAGCCTTATAGACCTGACAGCCTTATAGACCTGACAGCCTTATAGACCTAACAGCCTTATAGATCTAACAGCCTTATAGATCTAACAGCCTTATAGACCTAACAGCCTTATAGACCTAACAGCCTTATAGATCTAACAGCCTTATAGACATAACAGCCTTATAGACATAACAGCCTTATAGACATAACAGCCTTATAGATCTAACAGCATTATAGACATAACAGCCTTATAGACATAACAGCCTTATAGACCTAACAGACTTATAGACATAACAGCCTTATAGATCTAACAGCCTTATAGATCTAACAGCCTTATAGACATAACAGCCTTATAGACCTAACAGCCTTATAGCCCTAACAGCCTTATAGATCTAACAGCCTTATAGACCTGACAGCCTTATAGATCTAACAGCCTTATAGACCTGACAGCCTTATAGACCTGACAGCCTTATAGATCTAACAGCCTTATAGACCTGACAGCCTTATAGACCTAACAGCGTTATAGACATAACAGCCTTATAGACATAACAGCCTTATAGACCTAACAGCCTTATAGACCTAACAGCCTTATAGACCTGACAGCCTTATAGACCTAAAAGCCTTATAGACCTAAAAGCCTTATAGACCTGACAGCCTTATAGACCTGACAGCCTTATAGATCTAACAGCCTTATAGATCTAACAGCCTTATAGACCTAACAGCCTTATAGATCTAACAGCCTTATAGACCTAACAGCCTTATAGACATAACAGCCTTATAGATCTAACAGCCTTATAGACCTGACAGCCTTATAGACCTGACAGCCTTATAGACCTGACAGCCTTATAGACATAACAGCCTTATAGATCTAACAGCCTTATAGACATAACAGCCTTATAGACCTAACAGCCTTATAGACATAACAGCCTTATAGATCTAACAGCCTTATAGACATAACAGCCTTATAGACCTAACAGCCTTATAGACCTAACAGCCTTATAGACCTGACAGCCTTATAGACCTGACAGCCTTATAGACCTGACAGCCTTATAGACCTAACAGCCTTATAGACATAACAACCTTATAGACCTAACAGCCTTATAGACATAACAGCCTTATAGATCTAACAGCCTTATAGACATAACAGCCTTATAGACCTGACAGCCTTATAGACCTGACAGCCTTATAGACCTAACAGCCTTATAGACCTAACAGCCTTATAGCCCTAACAGCCTTATAGACCTAACAGCCTTATAAACCTAACAGCCTTATAGCCCTAACAGCCTTATAGATCTAACAGCCTTATAGAACTAACAGCCTTATAGACCTGACAGCCTTATAGACCTAACAGCCTTATAGACATAACAGCCTTATAGATCTAACAGCCTTATAGACATAACAGCCTTATAGACCTGACAGCCTTATAGACCTGACAGCCTTATAGACCTAACAGCCTTATAGATCTAACAGCCTTATAGACCTAACAGCCTTATAGATCTAACAGCCTTATAGACCTGACAGCCTTATAGACCTGACAGCCTTATAGCCCTAACAGCCTTATAGACCTAACAGCCTTATAAACCTAACAGACTTATAGCCCTAACAGCCTTATAGATCTAACAGCCTTATAGAACTAACAGCCTTATAGACCTGACAGCCTTATAGATCTAACAGCCTTATAGACCTGACAGCCTTATAGACCTAACAGCCTTATAGACCTGACAGCCTTATAGACATAACAGCCTTATAGACATAACAGCCTTATAGACCTGACAGCCTTATAGACCTAACAGCCTTATAGACCTGACAGCCTTATAGACCTGACAGCCTTATAGATCTAACAGCCTTATAGATCTAACAGCCTTATAGACCTGACAGCCTTATAGACCTGACAGCCTTATAGACATAACAGCCTTATAGATCTAACAGCCTTATAGACATAACAGCCTTATAGACATAACAGCCTTATAGACCTGACAGCCTTATAGACCTAACAGCCTTATAGATCTAACAGCCTTATAGACCTAACAGCCTTATAGATCTAACAGCCTTATAGACCTGACAGCCTTATAGACCTAACAGCCTTATAGATCTAACAGCCTTATAGATCTAACAGCCTTATAGACCTAACAGCCTTATAGATCTAACAGCCTTATAGACATAACAACAGCCTTATAGACGTGACAGCCTTATAGATCTAACAGCCTTATAGATCTAACAGCCTTATAGACCTGACAGCCTTATAGACCTAACAGCCTTATAGACATAACAGCCTTATAGACCTAACAGCCTTATAGACCTAACAGCCTTTTAGATCTGACAGCATTATAGACCTAACAGCCTTATAGACCTAACAGCCTTATAGACCTAACAGCCTTATAGACCTAACAGCCTTATAGACATAACAGCCTTATAGATCTAACAGCCTTATAGACCTAACAGCCTTATAGATCTAACAGCCTTATAGACCTAACAGCCTTATACACCTAACAGCCTTATAGACCTAACAGCCTTATAGATCTAACAGCCTTATAGACATAACAGCCTTATAGATCTAACAGCCTTATAGACCTAACAGCCTTATAGACCTAACAGCCTTATAGATCTAACAGCCTTATAGACATAACAGCCTTATAGACCTAACAGCCTTATAGATCTAACCGCCTTATAGATCTAACAGCCTTATAGACCTGACAGCCTTATAGACCTAACAGCCTTATAGACATAACAGCCTTATAGACATAATAGCCTTATAGACCTGACAGCCTTATAGACATAACAGCCTTATAGATCTAACAGCCTTATAGACATAACAGCCTTATAGACCTAACAGCCTTATAGACCTAACAGCCTTATAGATCTAACAGCCTTATAGACCTAACAACCTTATAGACATAAAAGCCTTATAGACCTAACAGCCTTATAGATCTAACAGCCTTATAGACATAACAGCCTTATAGACCTGACAGCCTTATAGACCTAACAGCCTTATAGATCTAACAGCCTTATAGACCTAACAGCTTTATAGATCTAACAGCCTTATAGACCTGACAGCCTTATAGACCTAACAGCCTTATAGACCTGACAGCCTTATAGACATAACAGCCTTATAGATCTAACAGCCTTATAGACCTGACAGCCTTATAGATCTAACAGCCTTATAGACATAACAGCCTTATAGACATAACAGCCTTATAGATCTAACAGCCTTATAGATCTAACAGCCTTATAGACCTGACAGCCTTATAGACCTAACAGCCTTATAGACATAACAGCCTTATAGACATAACAGCCTTATAGACCTAACAGCCTTATAGATCTAACAGCCTTATAGACCTGACAGCATTATAGACCTAACAGCCTTATAGATCTAACAGCCTTATAGACCTAACAGCCTTATAGACATAACAGCCTTATAGATCTAACAGCCTTATAGACCTAACAACCTTATAGACATAAAAGCCTTATAGACCTAACAGCCTTATAGATCTAACAGCCTTATAGACATAACAGCCTTATAGACCTGACAGCCTTATAGACCTAACAGCCTTATAGACCTAACAGCCTTATAGATCTAACAGCCTTATAGACCTAACAGCTTTATAGATCTAACAGCCTTATAGACCTGACAGCCTTATAGACCTAACAGCCTTATAGATCTAACAGCCTTATAGATCTGACAGCCTTATAGACCTGACAGCCTTATAGACATAACAGCCTTATAGACCTAACAGCCTTATAGACATAACAGCCTTATAGACCTAACAGCCTTATAGACCTAACAGCCTTATAGATCTAACAGCCTTATAGATCTAACAGCCTTATAGACCTAACAGCCTTATAGACATAACAGCCTTATAGACATAACAGCCTTATAGACCTGACAGCCTTATAGACATAACAGCCTTATAGATCTAACAGCCTTATAGACCTAACAGCCTTATAGATCTAACAGCCTTATAGATCTAACAGCCTTATAGACCTGACAGCCTTATAGCCCTAACAGCCTTATAGATCTAACAGCCTTTAAGACCTGACAGCCTTGCTAGTCCTGCTGTCTGTCCCTCCTCCTTGGATATCTGTCCTGTTGATTCTGGTCTGTATCATGGTGACTCAGCAGAACCTGGTTCCCATAGACATCCCAAGCCAAGCCCCGACTCCTATATAAATCATTTACACTCAGATAAACACACATTGACCAAGACTCGTCCACAGGTCGCCATCAGGAGACTACAAGGAACAAGTATGTATATATATATATATATACTAGTGTTAAAGCCCGTGTACACGGGCCAAGGTCCGCGTAATGTTAACCCTTTGAGTGCCACGCAACGCAGTGCTTTCTCCTCTTGCCTCTTTCTACCCCCTCTTGCCTCTTGCCCACCATGCCTTTCTATCTCCTCTTGCCCCCCATGCCTTTTTCTCCACCCTCTTGCCCCATGCCTCTCTGGCAAACCCTCTTGCCCCCCCATGCCTCTTTCGTCACCCATTTGCCCCTTCCATCACCCTCTTGCCCCCATACCTCTTTTGCCTCCCATGGCTCTTTCACCACCCTCTTGCTCCTCACACCTCTCTTGCCCCCCATGCCTCTTTCACCACACTTTTGCCCCCCCATGCCTCTTTCACAACCCTCTTTCCCCCATGGCTCTTTCACAACCCTCTTTCCCCCATGGCTCTTTCACCACCCTCTTGCTCCCCATACCTCTTTTGCCACCTTTTTGACCCCCATGCCTCTTTCACAACCCTTTTGCCCCCCCCATGGCTCTTTCACCATCCTCTTGCTCCCCTTACCTCTTTTGCCCCCCCATGGCTCTTTCACCACACTTTTGCCCCCCATGCCTCTTTCACAACTCTCTTGCCCCCCAAGGCTCTTTCACCACCCTCTTGCCCCCCCATGCCTCTTTCACAACCCTCTTGCCCCTCCATGCCTCTTTCACAACCCTCTTGCCCCTCCATGCCTCTTTCACCACCCTCTTGCTCCCCATACCTCTTTCACCACCCTCTTGCTCCCCATACCTCTTTTGCCACCCTTTTGACCCCCCATGCCTCTTTCACAACCCTTTTGCCCCCCCCCCATGGCTCTTTCACCATCCTCTTGCCCCCCATGGCTCTTTCACAACCCTCTTGCTCCCCCCATGCCTCTTTCACAATCCTCTTGCCCCCATTCCTCTTTCACCATCCTCTTGCCCCCCATTCCTCTTTCACCACCCTCTTGGCCCCCCATGGCTCTTTCACCACCCTCTTGCTCCCCCATGGCTCTTTCACAACCCTCTTGCTCCCCCCATGCCTCTTTCACAACCCTCTTGCCCCCCCCATGGCTCTTTCACCACCCTCTTGCTCCCCCATGCCTCTTTCACAACCCTCTTGCCCCCCATGCCTCTTTCACAACCCTCTTGCTCCCCCCATGGCTCTTTCACCACCCTCTTGCTCCCCCATGCCTCTTTCACCACCCTCTTGCTCCCCATGCCTCTTTCACAACCCTCTTGCTCCCCCCCATGCCTCTTTCACAACCCTCTTGCTCCCCCATGCCTCTTTCACAACCCTCTTGCCCCCCATGGCTCTTTCACAACCCTCTTGCTCCCCCATGCCTCTTTCACCACCCTCTTGCTCCCCCCATGCCTCTTTCACCACCCTCTTGCCCCCCATGCCTCTTTCACAACCCTCTTGCTCCCCCATGGCTCTTTCACCACCCTCTTTCCCCCCATGCCTCTTTCACCATCCTCTTGCTCCCCCCAAGGCTCTTCCACAACCCTCTTGCTCCCCCATGCCTCTTTCACCACCCTCTTTCCCCCCATGGCTCTTTCACCCCCTCTTGCTCCCCCATGCCTCTTTCACCATCCTCTTGCTCCCCCCAAGGCTCTTTCACAACCCTCTTGCCCCCCATGCCTCTTTCACAACCCTCTTGCTCCCCCCATGGCTCTTTCACCACCCTCTTGCTCCCCCATGCCTCTTTCACCACCCTCTTGCTCCCCCCATGCCTCTTTCACCATCCTCTTGCTCCCCCCAAGGCTCGTTCACAACCCTCTTGCCCCCCATGCCTCTTTCACCACCCTCTTGCTCCCCCCATGGCTCTTTCACCACCCTCTTGCTCCCCCCATGCCTCTTTCACAACCTCTTGCTCCCCCCATGGCTCTTTCACCACCCTCTTTCCCCCCATGCCTCTTTCACCACCCTCTTTCCCCCCATGCCTCTTTCACCACCCCTCTTTCCCCCCATGCCTCTTTCACCACCCTCTTGCTCCCCCCATGCCTCTTTCACCACCCTCTTGCTCCCCCATGCCTCTTTCACCACCCTCTTGGCCCCCCATGGCTCGTTCACCACCCTCTTTCCCCCCATGCCTCTTTCACAACCCTCTTGCTCCCCCCATGGCTCTTTCACCACCCTCTTGCTCCCCCCATGCCTCTTTCACAACCCTCTTGCTCCCCCATGGCTCTTTCACCACCCTCTTTCCCCCCATGCCTCTTTCACCACCCTCTTTCCCCCCATGCCTCTTTCACCACCCTCTTTCCCCCCATGCCTCTTTCACCACCCTCTTGCTCCCCCCATGCCTCTTTCACAACCCTCTTTCCCCCCATGCCTCTTTCACAACCCTCTTTCCCCCCATGCCTCTTTCACCATCCTCTTGCTCCCCCATGGCTCTTTCACCACCCTCTTTCCCCCCATGGCTCTTTCACAACCCTCTTGCTCCCCCCATGCCTCTTTCACCACCCTCTTGGCCCCCCATGGCTCTTTCACCACCCTCTTGGCCCCCCATGGCTCTTTCACCACCCTCTTGGCCCCCCATGGCTCTTTCACCACCCTCTTGCTCCCCCATGCCTCTTTCACAACCCTCTTGCTCCCCCCATGCCTCTTTCACAACCCTCTTGCCCCCCCATGGCTCTTTCACCACCCTCTTGGCCCCCCATGCCTCTTTCACCACCCTCTTGGCCCCCCATGCCTCTTTCACCACCCTCTTGGCCCCCCATGGCTCTTTCACCGCCCTCTTGCTCCCCATGGCTCTTTCACCACCCTCTTGCTCCCCCATGGCTCTTTCACCACCCTCTTGCTCCCCATGGCTCTTTCACCACCCTCTTGCTCCCCATGGCTCTTTCACCACCCTCTTGCTCCCCATGGCTCTTTCACCACCCTCTTTCCCCCCATGGCTCTTTCACCACCCTCTTTCCCCCCATGCCTCTTTCACCACCCTCTTGCTCCCCCCATGGCTCTTTCACCACCCTCTTGCCCCCCATGGCTCTTTCACAACCCTCTTGCTCCCCCAAGGCTCTTTCACCACCCTCTTTCCCCCCATGCCTCTTTCACCACCCTCTTGCTCCCCCATGGCTCTTTCACCACCCTCTTTCCCCCCATGGCTCTTTCACCACCCTCTTGCTCCCCCAAGGCTCTTTCACAACCCTCTTTCCCCCCCATGCCTCTTTCACCACCCTCTTGCTCCCCCATGCCTCTTTCACCACCCTCTTTCCCCCCATGGCTCTTTCACCACCCTCTTGCTCCCCCAAGGCTCTTTCACAACCCTCTTGCCCCCCCATGCCTCTTTCACCATCCTCTTGCTCCCTCATGCCTCTTTCACAACCCTCTTGCTCCCCCAAGGCTCTTTCACCACCCTCTTGCTCCCCCATGCCTCTTTCACCACCCTCTTGCTCCCCCATGGCTCTTTCACCACCCTCTTGCTCCCCATACCTCTTTTGCCACCCTTTTGACCCCCATGCCTCTTTCACAACCCTTTTGCGCCCCCCCCATGGCTCTTTCACCATCCTCTTGCTCCCCTTACCTCTTTTGCCCCCCCATGCCTCTTTCACCACCCTCTTGCCCCCCATGCCTCTTTCACCACCCTCTTGCCCCCCCAAGGCTCTTTCACAACCCTCTTGCTCCCCCCAGGGCTCTTTCACCACCCTCTTGCCCCCCCATGCCTCTTTCACAACCCTCTTGCCCCCCATGCCTCTTTCACAACCCTCTTGCTCCCCCATGGCTCTTTCACCACCCTCTTGCCCCCCCATGGCTCTTTCACCACCCTCTTGCCCCCCCATGGCTCTTTCACCACCCTCTTGCTCCCCCATGGCTCTTTCACCACCCTCTTGCTCCCCATACCTCTTTTGCCACCCTTTTGACCCCCATGCCTCTTTCACAACCCTTTTGCCCCCCCCATGGCTCTTTCACCACCCTCTTGCTCCCCCATGGCTCTTTCACCATCCTCTTGATCCCCATACCTCTTTTGCCCCCCCATGGCTCTTTCACCACCCTCTTGGCCCCCCAATGCCTCTTTCACCACCCTCTTGCTCCCCCATGGCTCTTTCACCACCCTCTTGGCCCCCCATGGCTCTTTCACCACCCTCTTGCTCCCCCATGCCTCTTTCACAACCCTCTTGCCCCCCATGCCTCTTTCACCACCCTCTTGCTCCCCCATGCCTCTTTCTCCACCCTCTTGCCCCCCCCATGGCTCTTTCACCACCCTCTTGCTCCCCCATGGCTCTTTCACCACCCTCTTGCCCCCCCATGGCTCTTTCACCACCCTCTTGCTCCCCATACCTGTGGACGCGCATAAGTGACAGGCGGCCAGCTGCCAGCCCTCTGAGCTCGCACCGTGCATGTGGACGCATATAACTGACAGGTACCCGCGAGCGCGAGCATGGAGGAAGCGGGTGCCTGTCAAATACGCGTCCCTAGTTACCATAGAGGGGGAGTGAGTCACGTGGCTCTCTGTGAGTTAGTGCTTCGTGCTACGCTCACAGGGAGAGACGCATTCTTATACTTTGTAGTATAGGATATTAGCACTTCTAGAGACTCCTCCATACACAGTGCAAACGTGAGTCCTGCATTGGGAGAGGGTAATACCTCTGTGTTCATTAGTAGGGGGATTCACTTCCATTCTTTGGCCAAACAGTGTGTAAGCTTGCCAACCCCATCATGGTATCTCATTATATATGGGAGTTACTATATATATATATATATATATATATATATATATATATATATATATATATATATATATATACATATATATACATACACTGAGATACCATGATGGGGTTGGCAATCTTACACATTGTTTGGCCAAAGAATAGAACTGAATCCCATCGCTCTGCACTGCACCCCCCTCTGGCACTCAAAGGGTGATTGAAGTATTATTACACACGTGGAGTCTGTTGCTGATCTGACCAGTGTACACTGACATATTACATGTATAACTGACAGCCATGTGATATGTCCAGTTACAGACATGTTTTATTTGTATTACAGTAACCTGTATACACCCCACGTGTACTGTAACCTGTATACACCACACGTGTACTGTTACATTACACCTTTCTACTGATATGTAGTACAGTAACCTGTGTACCCCCCACGTGTACTGTTACGTTACACCTTTCTACTGATATGTAGTACGGTAACCTGTGTACCCCCCACGTGTACTGTTACGTTACACCTTTCTACTGATATGTAGTACGGTAACCTGTATACACCCCACGTGTACTATTACGTTACACCTTTCTACTGATATGTAGTACGGTAACCTGTATACACCCCACGTGTACTATTACATTACACCTTTCTACTGATATGTAGTACGGTAACCTGTATACACCCCACGTGTACTATTACATTACACCTTTCTACTGATATGTAGTACGGTAACCTGTGTACACCCCACGTGTACTATTACATTACACCTTTCTACTGATCTGTAGTACAGTAACCTGTGTACACCCCACGTGTACTATTACATTACACCTTTCTACTGATATGTAGTACAGTAACCTGTATACACCCCACGTGTACTGTTACATTACACCTTTCTACTGATATGTAGTACAGTAACCTGTGTACACCCCACGTGTACTATTACATTACACCTTTCTACTGATCTGTAGTACTCTAACCTGTGTATACCCCACGTGTACTATTACATTACACCTTTCTACTGATATGTAGTACAGTAACCTGTGTACCCCCCACGTATACTATTACATTACACCTTTCTATTGATCTGTAGTACAGTAACCTGTGTACACCCCACGTGTACTATTACATTACACCTTTCTACTGATATGTAGTACAGTAACCTGTATACACCCCACGTGTACTGTTACATTACACCTTTCTACTGATATGTAGTACAGTAACCTGTGCACACCCCACGTGTACTCTTACATTACACCTTTCTACTGATATGTAGTACAGTAACCTGTATACACCCCACGTGTACTATTACATTACACCTTTCTACTGATATGTAGTATGGTAACCTGTATACACCCCACGTGTACTGTTACATTACACCTTTCTACTGATATGTAGTACGGTAACCTGTGTACACCCCACGTGTACTGTTACATTACACCTTTCTACTGATATGTAGTACAGTAACCTGTATACACCCCACGTTTACTATTACATTACACCTTTCTACTGATATGTAGTACAGTAACCTGTGTACCCCCCACGTGTACTATTACATTACACCTTTCTACTGATATGTAGTACAGTAACCTGTGTACACCCCACGTGTACTATTCCATTACACCTATCTACTGATATGTAGTACAGTAACCTGTATACACCCCACGTGTACTCTTACATTACACCTTTCTACTGATATGTAGTACAGTAACCTGTATACACCCCACGTGTACTGTTATATTACACCTTTCTACTGATATGTAGTACAGTAACCTGTGTACACCCCACGTGTACTCTTACATTACACCTTTCTACTGATATGTAGTACAGTAACCTGTGTACCCCCCACGTGTACTATTACATTACACCTTTCTAGTGATATGTAGTACAATAACCTGCATACACCCCACGTGTACTATTACATTACACCTTTCTACTGATATGTAGTACAGTAACCTGTATACACCCCACGTGTACTCTTACATTACACCTTTCTAGTGATATGTAGTACAGTAACCTGAATACCCCCCACGTGTACTATTACATTACACCTTTCTAGTGATATGTAGTACAGTAACCTGTATACACCCCACGTGTACTATTACATTACACCTTTCTACTGATATGTAGTACAGTAACCTGTATACACCCCACGTGTACTATTACATTACACCTTTCTACTGATATGTAGTACAGTAACCTGTATACACCCCACGTGTATATATTTGTGTAGTCCCAGTAGTAGTATTGATATATATTAGGTGTACATATAACACTGTGTATATTTTGTGTAGTTCCAGTAGTAAGACACATCAGTACATTAGGTGTATATATAACACTGTGTATATTTGTGTAGTCCCAGTAGTAGTATTGATGTCTATTAGGTGTATATATAACACTGTGTATATTTGTGTAGTCCCAGTAGTAGTATTGATGTCTATTAGGTGTATATATAACACTGTGTATATTTGTGTAGTCCCAGTAGTAGTATTGATGTGTCTATTAGGTGTACATATAACACTGTGTATATTTGTGTAGTCCCAGTAGTAGTATCGATGTCTATTAGGTGTATATAAAACACTGTGTATATTTGTGTAGTCCCAGTAGTAGTACTGATGTCTATTAGGTGTATATATAACACTGTGTATATTTGTGTAGTCCCAGTAGTAGTATTGATGTCTATTAGGTGTATATATAACACTGTGTATATTTGTGTAGTTCCAGTAGTAGTATTGATGTGTCTATTAGGTGTATATATAACACTGTATATATTTGTGTAGTCCCAGTAGTAGTATTGATGTCTAGTAGGTGTATATATAACACTGTGTATATTTGTGTAGTCCCAGAAGTAGTATTGATGTGTCTATTAGGTGTATATATAACACTGTGTATATTTGTGTAGTCCCAGTAGTAGTATTGATGTGTCTATTAGGTGTATATATAACACTGTGTATATTTGTGTAGTTCCAGTAGTAGTATTGATGTGTCTATTAGGTGTATATATAACACTGTGTATATTTGTGTAGTTCCAGTAGTAGTATTGATGTGTCTATTAGGTGTACATATAACACTGTATATATTTGTGTAGTCCCAGTAGTAGTATTGATGTCTAGTAGGTGTATATAAAACACTGTGTATATTTGTGTAGTCCCAGAAGTAGTATTGATGTGTCTATTAGGTGTATATATAACACTGTGTATATTTGTGTAGTCCCAGTAGTAGTATTGATGTCTATTAGGTGTATATATAACACTGTGTATATTTGTGTAGTCCCAGTAGTAGTATTGATGTCTAGTAGGTGTATATATAACACTGTGTATATTTGTGTAGTCCCAGTAGTTGTATTGATGTCTATTAGGTGTATATATAACACGGTGTATATTTGTGTAGTCCCAGTAGTTGTATTGATGTCTATTAGGTGTATATATAACACTGTGTATATTTGTGTAGTCCCAGTAGTTGTATTGATGTCTATTAGGTGTATATATAACACTGTGTATATTTGTGTAGTCCCAGTAGTAGTATTGATGTGTCTATTAGGTGTATATATAACACGGTTTATATATTTGTGTAGTCCCAGTAGTAGTATTGATGTCTATTAGGTGTATATATAACACTGTGTATATTTGTGTAGTCCCAGTAGTAGTATTGATGTGTCTATTAGGTGTATATATAACACTGTGTATATTTGTGTAGTCCCAGTAGTTGTATTGATGTCTATTAGGTATATATATAACACTGTGTATATTTGTGTAGTCCCAGTAGTAGTATTGATGTCTATTAGGTGTATATATAACACTGTGTATATTTGTGTAGTCCCAGTAGCAGTATTGATGTCTATGAGGTGTATATATAACACGGTTTATATATTTGTGTAGTCCCAGTAATAGTATTGATGTCTATTAGGTGTATATATAACACTGTGTATATTTGTGTAGTCCCAGTAGTAGTACTGATGTCTATTAGGTGTATATATAACACTGTGTATATTTGTGTAGTCCCAGTAGTAGTATTGATGTGTCTATTAGGTGTATATATAACACTGTGTATATTTGTGTAGTCCTAGCAGTAGTACTGATGTCTATTAGGTGTATATATAACACTGTGTATATTTGTGTAGTCCCAGTAGTAGTATTGATGTCTATTAGGTGTACATATAACACTGTGTATATTTGTGTAGTCCCAGTAGTAGTATTGATGTCTATTAGGTGTATATATAACACTGTGTATATTTGTGTAGTCCCAGTAGTAGTATTGTTGTGTCTATTAGGTGTATATATAACACTCTGTATATTTGTGTAGTTCCAGTAGTAGTATTGTTGTGTCTAATAGGTGTATATATAACACTCTGTATATTTGTGTAGTCCCAGTAGTAATATTGATGTCTATTAGGTGTATATATAACACTGTGTATATTTGTGTAGTCCCAGTATTAGTATTGATGTGTCTATTAGGTGTATATATAACACTGTGTATATTTGTGTAGTTCCAGTAGTAGTATTGATGTGTCTATTAGGTGTACATATAACACTGTATATATTTGTGTAGTCCCAGTAGTAGTATTGATGTCTAGTAGGTGTATATAAAACACTGTGTATATTTGTGTAGTCCCAGTAGTAGTATTGATGTCTAGTAGGTGTATATATAACACTGTGTATATTTGTGTAGTCCCAGTAGTAGTATTGATGTGTCTATTAGGTGTATATATAACACTGTGTATATTTGTGTAGTCCCAGTAGTAGTATTGATGTCTATTAGGTGTATATATAACACTGTGTATATTTGTGTAGTCCCAGTAGTAGTATTGATGTCTAGTAGGTGTATATATAACACTGTGCATATTTGTGTAGTCCCAGTAGTTGTATTGATGTCTATTAGGTGTATATATAACACGGTGTATAGTTGTGTAGTCCCAGTAGTTGTATTGATGTCTATTAGGTGTATATATAACACTGTGTATATTTGTGTAGTCCCAGTAGTTGTATTGATGTCTATTAGGTGTATATATAACACTGTGTATATTTGTGTAGTCCCAGTAGTAGTATTGATGTGTCTATTAGGTGTATTTATAACACGGTTTATATATTTGTGTAGTCCCAGTAGTAGTATTGATGTCTATTAGGTGTATATATAACACTGTGTATATTTGTGTAGTCCCAGTAGTAGTATTGATGTGTCTATTAGGTGTATATATAACACTGTGTATATTTGTGTAGTTCCAGTAGTAGTATTGATGTCTATTAGGTGTATATATAACACTGTGTATATTTGTGTAGTTCCAGTAGTAGTATTGATGTCTATTAGGTGTATATATAACACTCTGTATATTTGTGTAGTTCCAGTACTAGTATTGATGTCTATTAGGTGTATATATAACACTGTGTATATTTGTGTAGTCCTAGCAGTAGTACTGATGTCTATTAGGTGTATATATAACACTGTGTATATTTGTGTAGTCCCAGTAGTAGTATTGTTGTGTCTATTAGGTGTATATATAACACTGTGTATATTTGTGTAGTCCCAGTAGTAGTATTGATGTCTATTAGGTGTATATATAACACTGTTTATATTTGTGTAGTCCCAGTAGTAGTATTGTTGTGTCTATTAGGTGTATATATAACACTCTGTATATTTGTGTAGTTCCAGTAGTAGTATTGTTGTGTCTATTAGGTGTATATATAACACTCTGTATATTTGTGTAGTCCCAGTAGTAATATTGATGTCTATTAGGTGTATATATAACACTGTGTATATTTGTGTAGTCCCAGTAGTAGTATTGATGTCTATTAGGTGTATATATAACACTGTGTATTTTTGTGTAGTCCCAGTAGTAGTATTGATGTCTATTAGGTGTATATATAACACTGTGTATTTTTGTGTAGTCCCAGTAGTAGTATTGATGTCTATTAGGTGTATATATAACACTCTGTATATTTGTGTAGTCCCAGTAGTAGTATTGATGTCTATTAGGTGTATATATAACACTCTGTATATTTGTGTAGTCCCAGTAGTAGTATTGTTGTGTCTATTAGGTGTACATATAACACTGTGTATATTTGTGTAGTCCCAGTAGTAGTACTGATGTCTATTAGGTGTATATATAACACTCTGTATATTTGTGTAGTCCCAGTGGTAGTATTGATGTCTATTAGGTGTATATATAACACTGTGTATATTTGTGTAGTTCCAGTAGTAGTATTGTTGTGTCTATTAGGTGTATATATAACACTGTGTATATTTGTGTAGTCCCAGTAGTAGTATTGATGTCTATTAGGTGTATATATAACACTGTGTATATTTGTGTAGTCCCAGTAGTAGTATTGTTGTGTCTATTAGGTGTATATATAACACTCTGTATATTTGTGTAGTCCCAGTAGTAGTATTGATGTCTATTAGGTGTATATATAACACTGTGTATATTTGTGTAGTCCCAGTGGTAGTATTGATGTCTATTAGGTGTATATATAACACTGTGTATATTTGTGTAGTCCCAGTAGTAGTATTGATGTCTATTAGGTGTATATATCACAGATTACTAGGATAGAAAACAGCTATCAATCCCCATCTAACGTCACTGATATATTTCCACCCCCTAGAGTTAGCAAAGGCCTATTGTCTCTTAAAATGAAATCATCTTATACAGATCTAAGACTGAACTTCACAGACAATACTGGTTTTTCTAAAATAGATTAACCACTTACTCCTCGCACAAGGCAGAGTCTCTGACAGTTCATTGCAGAGGTAATTCAATTAAGACTTGCACCTCCAACCCAACCCAACATTCAAAGGGTTAAGAGGAAGAGGAGTACAGTGAGGAGGTATTTCTATATAACATCACACACACAGAGTACCAGAGGTGTGTGACACACACCACACCTCCTGGTAACACATTGTCCTCCCTGATCACACACACACACCGCACCTCCTGGTAACACATTGTCCTCCCTGATCACACACACACACCGCACCTCCTGGTAACACATTGTCCTTCCTGATCACATACACACACCGCACCTCCTGGTAACACATTGTCCTCCCTGATCACACACACACCGCACCTCCTGGTAACACATTGTCCTTCCTGATTACACACACACCACACCTCCTGGTAACACATTGTCCTTCCTGATCACATACACACACACACCGCACCTCCTGGTAACACATTGTCCTTCCTGATCACATACACACACCGTACCTCCTGGTAACACATTGTCCTTCCTGATCACACACACACACCCGCACCTCCTGGTAACACATTGTCCTTCCTGATCACATACACACACCGCACCTCCTGGTAACACATTGTCCTCCCTGATCACACACACACACCGCACCTCCTGGTAACACATTGTCCTCCCTGATCACACACACACACACACCGTACCTCCTGGTAACACATTGTCCTTCCTGATCTCACACACACACCTCCTGGTAACACATTGTCCTTCCTGATCACACACACACACCGCACCTCCTGGTAACACATTGTCCTTCCTGATCACATACACACACCGCACCTCCTGGTAACACATTGTCCTTCCTGATCACACACACACACCGCACCTCCTGGTAACACATTGTCCTTCCTGATCACACACACACCGCACCTCCTGGTAACACATTGTCCTTCCTGATTACACACACACCGCACCTCCTGGTAACACATTGTCCTTCCTGATTACACACACACCGCACCTCCTGGTAACACATTGTCCTTCCTGATTACACACACACCGCACCTCCTGGTAACACATTGTCCTTCCTGATCACACACACACCGCACCTCCTGGTAACACATTGTCCTTCCTGATTACACACACACCGCACCTCCTGGTAACACATTGTCCTTCCTGATTACACACACACACACCGCACCTCCTGGTAACACATTGTCCTCCCTGATTACACACACACCACACCTCCTGGTAACACATTGTCCTTCCTGATTACACACACACACCGCACCTCCTGGTAACACATTGTCCTTCCTGATCACATATACACACCGCACCTCCTGGTAACACATTGTCCTCCCTGATCACACACACACACCGCACCTCCTGGTAACACATTGTCCTTCCTGATCACACACACACCGCACCTCCTGGTAACACATTGTCCTTCCTGATCACATATACACCGCACCTCCTGGTAACACATTGTCCTCCCTGATCACACACACACCGCACCTCCTGGTAACACATTGTCCTTCCTGATCACATACACACCGCACCTCCTGGTAACACATTGTCCTTCCTGATCACACACACACACCGCACCTCCTGGTAACACATTGTCCTTCCTGATCACACACACACACCGCACCTCCTGGTAACACATTGTCCTTCCTGATCACACACACACACCGCACCTCCTGGTAACACATTGTCCTTCCTGATCACATACACACACCGCACCTCCTGGTAACACATTGTCCTTCCTGATCACACACACACACCGCACCTCCTGGTAACACATTGTCCTTCCTGATCACACACACCGCACCTCCTGGTAACACATTGTCCTTCCTGATCACACACACACCGCACCTCCTGGTAACACATTGTCCTTCCTGATCACATACACACACCGTACCTCCTGGTAACACATTGTCCTTCCTGATCACACACACACACACCGCACCTCCTGGTAACACATTGTCCTTCCTGATCACACACACACACCGCACCTCCTGGTAACACATTGTCCTCCCTGATCACACACACACACACACCGTACCTCCTGGTAACACATTGTCCTTCCTGATCTCACACACACACCTCCTGGTAACACATTGTCCTTCCTGATCACACACACACACACCGTACCTCCTGGTAACACATTGTCCTTCCTGATCACATACACACACCGCACCTCCTGGTAACACATTGTCCTTCCTGATCACACACACACCGCACCTCCTGGTAACACATTGTCCTTCCTGATTACACACACACCGCACCTCCTGGTAACACATTGTCCTTCCTGATTACACACACACCGCACCTCCTGGTAACACATTGTCCTTCCTGATTACACACACACCGCACCTCCTGGTAACACATTGTCCTTCCTGATCACATATACACACCGCACCTCCTGGTAACACATTGTCCTCCCTGATCACACACACACACCGCACCTCCTGGTAACACATTGTCCTTCCTGATCACATGCACACACCACACCTCCTGGTAACACATTGTCCTTCCTGATCACATACACACACCGCACCTCCTGGTAACACATTGTCCTTCCTGATCACACACACACCGCACCTCCTGGTAACACATTGTCCTTCCTGATCACACACACACCGCACCTCCTGGTAACACATTGTCCTTCCTGATTACACACACACCGCACCTCCTGGTAACACATTGTCCTTCCTGATTACACACACACCGCACCTCCTGGTAACACATTGTCCTTCCTGATTACACACACACCGCACCTCCTGGTAACACATTGTCCTTCCTGATCACACACACACACCGCACCTCCTGGTAACACATTGTCCTCCCTGATCACACACACACCGCACCTCCTGGTAACACATTGTCCTTCCTGATCACACACACACCGCACCTCCTGGTAACACATTGTCCTCCCTGATCACACACACACACCGCACCTCCTGGTAACACATTGTCCTTCCTGATCACACACACACCGCACCTCCTGGTAACACATTGTCCTCCCTGATCACACACACACCGCACCTCCTGGTAACACATTGTCCTTCCTGATCACATACACACCGCACCTCCTGGTAACACATTGTCCTTCCTGATCACACACACACACACACCGCACCTCCTGGTAACACATTGTCCTTCCTGATCACACACACACACCCGCACCTCCTGGTAACACATTGTCCTTCCTGATCACACACACCGCACCTCCTGGTAACACATTGTCCTTCCTGATCACACACACACACCGCACCTCCTGGTAACACATTGTCCTTCCTGATCACACACACACACCGCACCTCCTGGTAACACATTGTCCTTCCTGATCACACACACCGCACCTCCTGGTAACACATTGTCCTTCCTGATCACATACACACACCGCACCTCCTGGTAACACATTGTCCTTCCTGATCACACACACACACCCGCACCTCCTGGTAACACATTGTCCTTCCTGATCACACACACACACCGCACCTCCTGGTAACACATTGTCCTTCCTGATCACATACACACCGCACCTCCTGGTAACACATTGTCCTTCCTGATCACACACACACACCACCGCACCTCCTGGTAACACATTGTCCTTCCTGATCACACACACACCGCACCTCCTGGTAACACATTGTCCTTCCTGATCACACACACACACCGCACCTCCTGGTAACACATTGTCCTTCCTGATCACATACACACACCGTACCTCCTGGTAACACATTGTCCTTCCTGATCACATACACACCACCGCACCTCCTGGTAACACATTGTCCTTCCTGATCACATACACACACCGCACCTCCTGGTAACACATTGTCCTTCCTGATCACACACACCACCGTACCTCCTGGTAACACATTGTCCTTCCTGATCACACACACACACACCTCACCTCCTGGTAACACATTGTCCTTCCTGATCACACACACACACACACACCGCACCTCCTGGTAACACATTGTCCTTCCTGATCACACACATACACACACCGCACCTCCTGGTAACACATTGTCCTTCCTGATCACACACACACACTTCCCCTCCTTGTAAGACATTGTCCTTCCTGATCACACACACACCGCACCTCCTGGTAACACATTGTCCTTCCTGATCACACACACACCGCACCTCCTGGTAACACATTGTCCTCCCTGATCACACACACACACCGCACCTCCTGGTAACACATTGTCCTTCCTGATCACACACACACCGCACCTCCTGGTAACACATTGTCCTCCCTGATCACACACACACCGCACCTCCTGGTAACACATTGTCCTTCCTGATCACATACACACCGCACCTCCTGGTAACACATTGTCCTTCCTGATCACACACACACACCGCACCTCCTGGTAACACATTGTCCTCCCTGATCACACACACACCGCACCTCCTGGTAACACATTGTCCCTTCCTGATCACACACACACCGCACCTCCTGGTAACACATTGTCCTTCCTGATCACACACACACACCGCACCTCCTGGTAACACATTGTCCTTCCTGATCACACACACACACCGCACCTCCTGGTAACACATTGTCCTTCCTGATCACACACACACACCGCACCTCCTGGTAACACATTGTCCTTCCTGATCACACACACCGCACCTCCTGGTAACACATTGTCCTTCCTGATTACACACACACCGTACCTCCTGGTAACACATTGTCCTTCCTGATCACACACACACACACCGCACCTCCTGGTAACACATTGTCCTTCCTGATCACACACACACACCGCACCTCCTGGTAACACATTGTCCTTCCTGATCACATACACACACCGCACCTCCTGGTAACACATTGTCCTGTCCTGATCACATACACACCGCACCTCCTGGTAACACATTGTCCTTCCTGATCACACACAACCGCACCTCCTGGTAACACATTGTCCTTCCTGATCACATACACACACCGCACCTCCTGGTAACACATTGTCCTTCCTGATCACATACACACCGCACCTCCTGGTAACACATTGTCCTTCCTGATCACACACACACACCGCACCTCCTGGTAACACATTGTCCTTCCTGATCACACACACACACCTCCTGGTAACACATTGTCCTTCCTGATCACACACACACACCGCACCTCCTGGTAACACATTGTCCTTCCTGATCACATACACACCGCACCTCCTGGTAACACATTGTCCTTCCTGATCACATACACACACCGCACCTCCTGGTAACACATTGTCCTTCCTGATCACACACACACACCGCACCTCCTGGTAACACATTGTCCTTCCTGATCACACACACACACACACCTCCTGGTAACACATTGTCCTTCCTGATCACATACACACACCGCACCTCCTGGTAACACATTGTCCTTCCTGATCACATACACACACCGCACCTCCTGGTAACACATTGTCCTTCCTGATCACATACACACACCACACCTCCTGGTAACACATTGTCCTTCCTGATCACATACACACACCGCACCTCCTGGTAACACATTGTCCTTCCTGATCACACACACACCGTACCTCCTGGTAACACATTGTCCTTCCTGATCACACACACACACACACACCGCACCTCCTTGGTAACACATTGTCCTTCCTGATCACATACACACACCGCACCTCCTGGTAACACATTGTCCTTCCTGATCACACACACACACCGCACCTCCTGGTAACACATTGTCCTTCCTGATCACACACACACACACCGCACCTCCTGGTAACACATTGTCCTTCCTGATCACATACACACACCGTACCTCCTGGTAACACATTGTCCTTCCTGATCACATACACACACCGCACCTCCTGGTAACACATTGTCCTTCCTGATCACATACACACACCGCACCTCCTGGTAACACATTGTCCTTCCTGATCACACACACACACCGCACCTCCTGGTAACACATTGTCCTTCCTGATCACACACACACCGTACCTCCTGGTAACACATTGTCCTCCCTGATCACACACACACACCGCGCACCTCCTGGTAACACATTGTCCTTCCTGATCACACACATACACCGCACCTCCTGGTAACACATTGTCCTTCCTGATCACATACACACACCGCACCTCCTGGTAACACATTGTCCTTCCTGATCACATACACACCGCACCTCCTGGTAACACATTGTCCTTCCTGATCACACACACACACACACCACACCTCCTGGTAACACATTGTCCTTCCTGATCACACACACACACACCGCACCTCCTGGTAACACATTGTCCTTCCTGATTACACACACACCGTACCTCCTGGTAACACATTGTCCTTCCTGATCACACACACACCGCACCTCCTGGTAACACATTGTCCTTCCTGATCACACACAGCACCGCACCTCCTGGTAACACATTGTCCTTCCTGATCACACACACACACACCGCACCTCCTGGTAACACATTGTCCTTCCTGATCACATACACACACCGTACCTCCTGGTAACACATTGTCCTCCCTGATCACATACACACACCGCACCTCCTGGTAACACATTGTCCTTCCTGATCACATACACACACCCGCACCTCCTGGTAACACATTGTCCTTCCTGATCACATACACACACCGTACCTCCTGGTAACACATTGTCCTTCCTGATCACACACACACACCGCACCTCCTGGTAACACATTGTCCTTCCTGATCACACACACACACCGCACCTCCTGGTAACACATTGTCCTTCCTGATCACACACACACACCGCACCTCCTGGTAACACATTGTCCTTCCTGATCACATACACACACCGCACCTCCTGGTAACACATTGTCCTTCCTGATCACATACACACAACCGCACCTCCTGGTAACACATTGTCCTTCCTGATCACACACACACACACCTCCTGGTAACACATTGTCCTTCCTGATTACACACACACCGCACCTCCTGGTAACACATTGTCCTTCCTGATCACATACACACACCTCCTGGTAACACATTGTCCTTCCTGATTACACACACACCACACCTCCTGGTAACACATTGTCCTTCCTGATCACATACACACACCGCACCTCCTGGTAACACATTGTCCTTCCTGATCACACACACACACACACCTCCTGGTAACACATTGTCCTTCCTGATTACACACACACCGCACCTCCTGGTAACACATTGTCCTTCCTGATCACACACACACCGCAACCTCCTGGTAACACATTGTCCTTCCTGATCACACACACACACCTCCTGGTAACACATTGTCCTTCCTGATCACACACACACACCGCACCTCCTGGTAACACATTGTCCTCCCTGATCACACACACACACCGCACCTCCTGGTAACACATTGTCCTTCCTGATTACACACACACACCGTACCTCCTGGTAACACATTGTCCTTCCTGATTACACACACACACCGTACCTCCTGGTAACACATTGTCCTTCCTGATCACACACACACACCGCACCTCCTGGTAACACATTGTCCTTCCTGATTACACACACACACCGTACCTCCTGGTAACACATTGTCCTTCCTGATCACATACACACACCGCACCTCCTGGTAACACATTGTCCTTCCTGATCACACACACACCGCACCTCCTGGTAACACATTGTCCTTCCTGATCACATACACACACCGCACCTCCTGGTAACACATTGTCCTTCCTGATCACACACACACACCGCACCTCCTGGTAACACATTGTCCTTCCTGATCACATACACACACCGTACCTCCTGGTAACACATTGTCCTTCCTGATCACATACACACACCGCACCTCCTGGTAACACATTGTCCTTCCTGATCACACACACACACCGCACCTCCTGGTAACACATTAGGTAACACATTGTCCTTCCTGATCACACACACACACCGCACCTCCTGGTAACACATTGTCCTTCCTGATCACACACACACCGCACCTCCTGGTAACACATTGTCCTTCCTGATCACATACACACACGTACCTCCTGGTAACACATTGTCCTTCCTGATCACACACACACACCGCACCTCCTGGTAACACATTGTCCTTCCTGATCACATACATACACACCGCACCTCCTGGTAACACATGTCCTTCCTGATCACATACACACACCGCACCTCCTGGTAACACATTGTCCTTCCTGATCACACACACACCGCACCTCCTGGTAACACATTGTCCTTCCTGATCACATACACACACCGCACCTCCTGGTACACATTGTCCTTCCTGATCACACACACCGCACCTCCTGGTAACACATTGTCCTCCCTGATCACACACACACCGCACCTCCTGGTAACACATTGTCCTTCCTGATCACATACACACCGCACCTCCTGGTAACACATTGTCCTTCCTGATCACACACACACACCGCACTCCTGGTAACACATTGTCCTTCCTGATCACACACACACACCGCACCTCCTGGTAACACATTGTCCTTCCTGATCACACACACACCGTACCTCCTGGTAACACATTGTCCTTCCTGATCACATATACACACCGCACCTCCTGGTAACACATTGTCCTCCCTGATCACACACACACACCGCACCTCCTGGTAACACATTGTCCTTCCTGATCACATGCACACACCACACCTCCTGGTAACACATGTCCTTCCTGATCACATACACACACCGCACCTCCTGGTAACACATTGTCCTTCCTGATCACACACACACCGCACCTCCTGGTAACACATTGTCCTTCCTGATTACACACACACCGCACCTCCTGGTAACACATTGTCCTCCTGATTACACACACACCGCACTCTGGTAACACATTGTCCTTCCTGATCACACACACACCGCACCTCCTGGTAACACATTGTCCTCCCTGATCACACACACACCGCACCTCCTGGTAACACATTGTCCTTCCTGATCACACACACACCGCACCTCCTGGTAACACATTGTCCTCCCTGATCACACACACACACCGCACCTCCTGGTAACACATTGTCCTTCCTGATCACACACACACCGCACCTCCTGGTAACACATTGTCCTCCCTGATCACGACACACACCGCACCTCCTGGTAACACATTGTCCTTCCTGATCACATACACACCGCACCTCCTGGTAACACATTGTCCTTCCTGATCACACACACACACCGCACCTCCTGGTAACACATTGTCCTTCCTGATCACACACACACACGCACCTCCTGGTAACACATTGTCCTTCCTGATCACACACACCGCACCTCCTGGTAAAACATTGTCCTTCCTGATCACACACACAACACCGCACCTCTGGTAACACAGTGTCCTTCCTGATCACACACACACACCGCACCTCCTGGTAACACATTGTCCTTCCTGATCACACACACCGCACCTCCTGGTAACACATTGTCCTTCCTGATCACATACACACACCGCACCTCCTGGTAAACATTGTCCTTCCTGATCACATACACACAGCACACCTCCTGGTAACACATTGTCCTTCCTGATCACACACACACACCGCACTCCTGGTAACACATTGTCCTTCCTGATCACACACACACACCGCACCTCCTGGTAACACATTGTCCTTCCTGATCACATACACACCGCACCTCCTGGTAACACATTGTCCTTCCTGATCACACACACACACCGCACCTCCTCGGTAACACATTGTCCTTCCTGATCACACACACACCGCACCTCCTGGTAAACACATTGTCCTTCTGATCACACACACACACCGCACCTCCTGGTAACACATTGTCCTTCCTGATCACATACACACACCGCACCTCCTGGTAACACATGTCCTTCCTGATCACATACACACACCGCACCTCCTGGTAACACATTGTCCTTCCTGATCACACACACACCGTACCTCCTGGTAACACATTGTCCTTCCTGATCACACACACACACCTCACTCCTGGTAACACATTGTCCTTCCTGATCACACACACACACACACCGCACCTCCCTGTAACACATTGTCCTTCCTGATCACACACATACACACACCGCACCTCCTGGTAACACATTGTCCTTCCTGATCACACACACACACTTCCCCTCCTTGTAAGACATTGTCCTTCCTGATCACACACACACCGCACCTCCTGGTAACACATTGTCCTTCCTGATCACACACACACA